>ML827106.1:39877-50274 GCA_009831015.1 Picea engelmannii | reverse complement strand
TTTGACATATATATTTTCATGGAATATAAATAATGCTATTAGTGAAAATAAAGTTTTTATTAGCAAAATAACATTAGATGTACCTACAGAGACTAATAAAATAATAAAATATGGCAAAACCAACTACTACTATAACCCATGTACCTACAGAGACTAATAAAATATGTCAAGTGCATTACTATAGCCAATGTAACCAGCCTAAAGGCATAGACTTGAAAAAATTCAGCTATCGAACTAAAAACAAATGCATGGATCATATGCAACGGTCCACAAGCACCGATTTGTATTTCTTTTGTAATACATTTTATCCGGATATAAACAAAAAAAGA
The DNA here is from genome assembly GCA_009831015.1 of Picea engelmannii. NCBI lineage: Eukaryota > Viridiplantae > Streptophyta > Pinopsida > Pinales > Pinaceae > Picea > Picea engelmannii. Next base: position 49,945 of record ML827106.1, on the reverse strand, counting down.
CCGTTACATCACACTTTAGATCATACGTTGTACAATTGGTAGCATATCTGTATGATCTTTACACTATAGAATAATATGGTTGCCACATTCCACTGGTTGCGGTGTACAGCCTTTGCCGGGCGACCAGAAGCCATCGAGCCTCTTGGGTATTTTGATTCATTTTAAAATGATCTAAATTGTAAAAATTTAAAATAAAAACTCTACCTAAAAACTAGATTCACCAAAATGGTTACATTTACTCAATCTACTCCTTTCAAAGTCTCTAAAATTAAAAAAAACAAGAATCATTATGCTATTTTAAGGGATCCACTATGTGGGTGATGGTCAAAAGGTTAGTAAGAGGGTCTAATAATCTAGCCTCTACTTGGAATTTGTGAGAATTCATGTGAGGACTTGTGTCATGTGTGGTTTTTTAATATTTTTTTATTTTTCAAATTTGGTTTTCATGTTTGATTTTACAAGGAAAAATAACTAATATTTATTGTAATTAATTAACATATAATAAGTGAATAAATTCAATTTCATTTTTTTTCAAATTCCATACAAATTGTGTTATAATTCCATTTTATTAATGATAATTTTGTTTATAAATATTTTTTTTAACAATTTTATCTTAGTAAAAAAAAATTAGACTCATTGAAATGGTTAAATTTCTTCACTTATTAAGTAACTTCTTTTTATTAAAACACAATTAATAAATAAATAAATTCAATTTTTTAAATTTTGTTTTTTTTCAAATTTAATAAAAAAATTATTATAAATTATAATTTGAAATAATCATTAAAATCATTTTTTAACTCGTTTTAAAACAATATAAATAATTGAATTGAACTTAAAAATAATGTAAATAATTATAATGTATATAATGGTGAACATATTAGTAAAATCAGATCATGGAACTTCATGTAAAATAAATTTTGTTGGGAGGACTCTTTATTTTTTATTTTCAATAGGGAAATAGTGTGTTATTTTTCAACATTTTATTTTACCAAAAAGAAAAAATCAATACAATTACATACACTCTAAAGGGAGTATTTAATATTGTATATATTGAAATATATATTGTGAGACCTAAAACACTTTTAAATGTTTTAATGTTGAAAAAAAATCAATACAATTACATGCAAATTACATGCACTTTAAAAGGAGTATTTAATATTGTATATATTAAGATATATATTGTGAGACATAAAATATTATATATTCAACATCTACAACATTAAACATTTAATGTTGTAGACATTGGGTCAAAGAAGCAATAGCTTAAAAATCATATAAAATCAATCTACAAATATTTATTTTATGGATAATATTAGGAAAATATATGGAATAGTTTTCACTGATCTATGTTAAAGTAAAAGTATAATTTTATTTGTAAAATAAGTTTTTTTATTTTTTATTTGCTAAAAGTAAAATAAAAGTTATTATTACTTTTTAAATACTATATTTTTAAAATTATTATGAAAAGCTTGATATATAACAATGAGTTCGCCATATACTACTTAGGAGTACTAAGCTTAAGAGTAATGTGGTGGATGTTAAGGAAAATGAATTAGTTACATCCTTAGTTGATTAGTGAATTTATTGTTATAGGAGTTGGTAAACTTTTGTATATTAATATCGAAAACATAGCAATGTGTTGTGTGGTGTGCTGCATCAATTATATTTTTCCTTAATTTTTTAAAGGGTTTCAAGAAAAGTGATTGGAAGTTGTAAACTTGGGTATATATGTTTGCCTTGAAACTTACTAGATTGATTTGTTACTTTTTAAATATGATATTTTTATTTTGATGTGAACAATATCACTTATTATTTTAAAATTTAAATATATTACTTGGATATATATGCTTTCCTTGAAACTTAATTTGTGTTATAGCATTTATATTTCCAAACTATTTTGAGGGGTAGATTATTTTATTACTTTTTAAATATGACATTTTTATTTTGATTTGAACAATCTTACTTATTATTTTAAAATTTTAATATATTACTTGGTATATATGTTTTTCTTGAATGTTTTTCTTGAAATTTAACTTGTGTTATAGCATTTATATTTCCAAACTATTTAAACAAGTAGATTGATTTGTTACTTTTTAGACATGATATTTTTATTTAGATATGAACAATCTCAGTTATTATTTTAAAATTTAAATATATTACTTGGGTATATATGCTTTTCTTGGAACTTAACTTGTATTATAACATTTATATTTCCAAACTATTTAGATAAGTAGATTGTTTTGTTACTTTTTAGATATGATATTTTTATTTTGATGTGAACAATCTTTATTATTATTTTAAAATATAAATATATTAAAAAAATGTAATGTAATAAAATCTTTCATTTACCATGGGGCGAATTTTATTTTTTTTACTATAATTTTGAATACTTTGAATGTAACTCAATATAGTTTAGTGTAGTTTAGTAACCTTTCTATTCTTTTATGTTTTCTCTTCATGATGCAGATAAACTCAAATTTCATATTGCCACCTTTTGTGGTATGTTGTGGTTTAGCTGATTATGATGTGAGGTCAAGGTTAATTCGTGCACATCTTTAACCAATCAGATCATTGATTCGTTCCACAAATTTATGCCATGCGCTCCCAAAAGCTGATAATATGGCCACGTCACATCTGATTATGATGGAAGCTTATTCTGGTTGTGCGACTGGTTTTTGATTGCTGCAATGAATTGATTCACATACTATTGCAATAATGGTGCAATATAGACTTAGTCGAGTACTGAGATGATTTGGTGATGAATAATTTTAATTTTATGAGTTTTTTTAAATGTGTAAAGAAGGGACTTATAGCCCACTGCTTTCACCAACAGTCATATTTTATGGAATTAAATTTATGTTAAGTATGACTTTAATTTATGTTATTTTTTCTCAAACTTATATAGACTTATATATAGATCTACCAATCAATCTTAATAATGATTTCAATACCTTTGTTCCCATTGTATGTTGGTTCCAAAATATTCTATTGGTATGTGTAGTTTCGACTGAGTGTCCAATAAGAGCTAGTTGTGCCTTTCCATTTCACCAACATGAATTTTTGTGGAGATAACATAATTGGTTCTCTGTTTTCAATGAAATCTAAATGAAAAGTTCTCTGCTCTGTTTTTTTCTACAAGCATGCAAGGCTGTAATATGTCAATAAATTGCCAGGTGTTTTCTAGTGTAATTCACTATTTTGATCATCAATGAGCAAAATGAGTGTCTCTTTTTGTTGTATTCAATGCTTGGCAATTCTCAATCCAATTCCAATACTAGAAGACAAATCATAGGGGCTTGAGTAAGTGAAACTATGACATAGCACATGCATTCATAGGATATTAAAGAATACCCCGAATTTCAGTACATATCTAACAATACCCCACAAATTTCTTTTGTTGAACCCTCCTCTCAATACATTTATCCAATTCAAAAACCCCCGATTTTTACTAGATATCTAGGTATCCATTTTTTGTGACATTTTTTAATACTCTTTTTTATTTCTACCCCTAGTACATAAATATGACTTATAAGCTCACAAATCACAAAAATACATGAGAGAATGAGAGGATTGATGTTGTTGCTATCGGCATTCTCATTGTTGTTGGTGTTGTTGTTGTCTCAATTGGGAACTGGTTAAGTCATGTATAGATATTGTAATGGTCCTTATTGGTATTATTGTTGCATCCACGACATCTTTGGAGTCTATATGGACTATATAGATCTCATTGATTAGATCTTGTTGTGAGAGAGGATGTAATGGAGATCTATATTGTATGAGGGTTTTGATACTGATGTTTCTAACAGAATGAAGTGATTTGGGGTCCTAAAATGTGTTTTATGTTTATCTATTATGTTATGAATGGATCTATGTTTTTGCTACATAACTACTTATTTTTATCTAGTTAGTATTTGATTATTGTTGCAACTTAACTTTAATGGTTAATATATGGATCTAAGTAGCATAGAACTATATTTGATGTTGTGTTCTCTTTAACTCCCTTCATCACACAAGTCTCGGCTACACTTCAACTGAGACCTCCTTCCCTTGTGGAAGGTTGAATATGATAGTGTTCTTAGACTACAAATGGTTTTGTTTCCGGGAGCAAGATTTAAAGGAAGTTTTGAGTGGATGGATCATCGGATCCACAAGTCTGATGTTGAAAATTGGTGGGAAAGGAAGTGTGATGCGTTCATAAGGAAAGAGGTTGAGTTGTGGCTCAAGATATTTAGGGTTGTAAAGAATATTGTTTTCTATTCAAAACATGCTAGTGACAAATACAAAATCTTTTAGGCTAAGTTCCCTGAAGAGTTGTTTCAGTGGTTTGATTGGTTTCAAGAAGCCTTAGAATACAAAGATTGGATCAAAAAGTGATATACCTGGATTATTGAGGGTCTAGTAGCTCTTCATTAGTTATATCATCAGATCTTGCGAGTTTTTGATTTTTGGGTGCATACTACTTTGGAGGGTTGCATCATCAAGTTTTCTATCAAGAATCATCAATCCTTTTTTAAAGAAGAAGTTGTATTTAAAGAAGGATCTAGAGGATAACTATTGTGGGAAATCCCCCTATGGATTAAGGTTTTATTAGTGGAAGAAGGAATGTTACCTATTCATTCAATTGATATGGAAATTTAAACCCCTACACTCAGGGGAAGGTGATTTGCGGGAGGGTTCATGTGTTGAGACCAATTTTTTTTTCTTTGAGATAGGGGGATCATAAAGAGAAGAATGCAAGAGATGAATGAGCTCTGAGGAGGGATGTCATTGTGTAAAAATGGTGGAAGAACCAAATGAACACAGTGATGAATAAGAATGATTAGTTGCAGAAGAAGATCAAAAGAGATGGTGGTGATAAAAAACAACTAGAAGAGTTGCAGAAGTTGTAGAGATGAGGAACACTGGACAATCAATGGTTGAAAGAGAGAGTTGTTATGAGAGGTGAATGTTATGGAGGAAGCATAAAAGAGGAAGGATATTCAAAAGACATGGATGAAAGATTATTGGTAGATGCCACCACTGATGGAGAATGTTCACACTAGACCTTAGAGGGAGTTGCGGGAGAATCAAAACCTATAATGCCAAAAGATATTGGATTCATCATGAGGTAAATGAAAAAATCCAAGTGAGAGAGAGCCCCTAGACCAAATAAATTTTTTCCAGAGGTAAAGAAACCAACTATGAATCACTTATTCCCCCCATCTACAAGTCTAGAAATTTCTACAATAAATCCTTCTACAATTCCTGTTATTCCTAGTTTTGTGAGTTGTGCAAATTTGTTGGGTAGTAGCAGTAGTGGAAGTGTGGGAAGTTCGATTACTATATCGCAACCAAGATACCATGTTTTTATTTTAGTAGGTCCTATAAGCTCATATATGGGAACAAAAAAAATAGGATCCCTTACTTGATACCATGATATTTGGGGAAAGGGAGAGGATGATGTTGAGCAACATTGGTTTCTATGTGAATCCATTTGGAGGTCATGAGAGACCCCATAATCCAACAAATTGGTTGAGTTTCAAACCATGTTGAGAGTTCAAGCTCTCAAATGGTACATGAATATTATTAAGCCATGGATTCAAGGTCAAGCCTTCAATTTGGTTCAAGTAAGATAGAGGTTTATTGCAGAATTCTAGTTGCCACAGTTAGAGAAACAAACCATTTTTGAGTTGTGAGAGATAAATTAGAGAGATGGAGAGTCTACAAGGGAATACATTAAAATATTTAAATATGTGATAAATATGTTGGCGAACCCTATTCATGAAGATCATCAAAGGGACTGGTTTATTCAGGCATTGCTACCTTTGAACCACATCCCTTTGATTCAACAAAGAATAAATTATCTAGGAGAAGTCTTGGAGAAATCCATGAAGATTGAAGCTATGGAAGGCTATCCAAGGATTTTGAGAATTATGAGACCACCTAAAGATGCCAATATTACACAACTACAGGGACATATATCTGCATTAACTGAGAAGATATAGGAGTTGACCCTTCCTAAGGTAGTTTGACCACAAGTATGGTGTACAAGATTTTATACATAAGGTCGTACGGTGAAAGAATTTCCAAGAATGAGAGGAGCATGGCCCTCTAGTAGTCCAATGGAACCTTCGTCACTAGAGCCATCAGAAGGATTTTTGTAGGTCTGATCCGAAATATATTTGCAGAACGAAATGAATACATAATATTATCAAAAGATGCTTAACGCAGAATAACAGACATACAATAAAATTGGTTTCTATTCAATAAAGAATTAAGATGAAACTGTAAAATACAGCGGAAAAGAGATTGATAGAATGGTGACGGCTTATCTCTAAGAAGATTTGTGATGGTTTCACTCATTCACAAGAAGATGATTACAATGAGGCTCTGAAGGACTTTTTACAATAAACAGGAATTTCAAAAACCCTAGACAACCAAAAAAACCTAACCCTAGGAGATAAAGCATCAAAAGTCATGTGGGCCCCATTCGGGTAAGTTAGTACATCAACTTCCCGGGGTCGTAACTTTTGCATACAATCTTTATTTTAGGCACACGATAGCCTATTGGAAAGGTCTATCCGAGGAATACACAATTTTTTGCTATCTTTCAGAGATTATTTTGACTGTGGCTAGCCCTAAAAAATGTTGTTTAGGGCCTCAAAATGACCCCGCAAATCAGGGACCCAAAAAATATGGGAAAAACTGCCAAACTAGAAAACTACCAAAATGATCCAGTTGGAATACGTGGGAGGCCACTGACATCCATATGGATCAATCCTCCTCCCTTAGGAAGAAAGGGTCTCTATTGTGTTGAATTCCCCCATCAAATGAAGAAATTTCTGTTGAATTTGTCCCTGAGTGAGTCGCTTGCCTTGGTGCAGGATCTGCCCTGCTTTGACAACTCGATAAAGTTGGATCCTTTGCTAGCGAGTACCCTTGATATGTTTTTCCACCATATGATCATTGGATGCCTATTGTCTGCAGTTGGGGTTGATTTTTTTTGGCATCATCTATCATTCTATCTCTGAGGTGTCCAATAATGGTGGGAAATACGGTCAAAGGATATCCACGTTGAACACTGGGTGTAAGCTAAGGAAAGGAGGAATGTTGAGCTCGAAATAATTATCACCCACAACCTTGGTGATGGTGTACGACCCATAACAGAGTGGGTGAAGCTTCTGATGGGGTCTTGTAAGGTGCTTTTTCTCCAAATGCAACCAAACTTTGTTACCCACCTGAAACTTATGTGCACCTGACGTTGATCATTCCACTACTTATAATTATCATTGGACTTCTGTAGGATATCCTGAACCTATTGGATGATGTGTTGGATCCACTCAATGAATCGGGTGGCTTTGTCAACTTCAATTGGAGTAAGATATTAGTCAGTCAAGGTGACCGCAAGGGGTAGTGCAACATCTATGAGACCCAATGGCTGGAATCCCAACCCCACCTAAAAGGGGTTGTGGTGGGTTGATATATGAAAGGCTGAGTTGTAGCTATGTTGAACATAGGGGATACTCTGATCCCATGTGTGAGGGTGCTTGGAATTATACATGCATAGGATATGCATGATCATTCGATTTACGACCTCAGTTTGGCCATGATCATTGGAAGGTCATGGATTTGGTGAGCTTGGTGTCCAACAATGACCAGAGGCTTGACCATAATGTGTTGATAAATCAACAGTTTCGATGTGAGAAAATGGTTTGTGGGATTACAAAATGTACCCAGACTCGTTCAAAGAAGAGCTTGGCAGTGGACTCTGCTATGATGCTCTTCTTGTAGGCGGCCAAAATCACCATATTATAAAAGCGATCCACAACCACAAAAACACAATCATTTCCCCACTTGGTGGACGGGAGGTATGACATGTAGTCCATTGAGATGGATTCCCATGGCATGTTAGGAGTAGGCAGAGTGTAACACACCGACTATCGTAATTTAAAAATTTTGGGGTTAATCTCCCACAAATGAGAAATCTCTAGAAACCTGCATTAGCGAAATGCCAATCCTTGGTTCAATATCGGGATTCGGGGTTTCTAGTGTCAAGATTCATTCACCCCCAAGACCTGCGATCCCACGAATTTCGACGCGCTCCCTACGCATTAGCTCTCTTGGTTCAGCTCCCGGATCCATAGGACCTGCTACCATATGTCTGCAGCCCTATAGCTACCCATCGGGGTTTCGGGGTTTAAGATGTCGCGATGCACATGCCTTCGCAAATTCTGAACCTCCGATCCCTGATGCCACTTGGCGTTGACTCACGACCAAGCTTGGTCTTCCGACACTTGTCCCTTGTTCTGGCGCCTATGGCCCCCACTCCCTATGATGGCATGGAGTGACACTCGTCCTCCACTGGAGTGCTATGATTGTGGGACCGTCGCATTTCGGGATTTCGCGACTCCTTCTATCGTGAGTTTCTTGTCACCGAAAATCTCGAAATGCTGAACCTCAATCTCTTCAGGATCCTTGGACACGCGTCCCTCAGGTTAACGGTTATGATCACGTCGGGAAATCGCGGATCACAATTCCTGTATGCAAGAGTTTCTTGCCTTTGGAAAACCCGATGCTCCAAATGCCGACTCGCCCAGATCTCCTGCCACGCGTCCTACCAAGATCAATGGTTGAGATCCTTTCCTCGGGATTTCGTGACTTATCCTGCCCTGTGTCTCTTGTCCTCAGGAATTCCGATTTCCCGATCTGTCAAATGTCGATGGCGCTTGATCTCTAACACCTGTCCCGCCGATGGACGGTCCAGATCTTATCGCTGTTTCAAGACTTGAGTGGCCCCAATGCCTGGTACCTCGGATCTTCGATACGGACGATCTCGTGACACGTGTCCCTCTCCAACCGGACGACTTATATTTTCTCTCGGGATTTCGAGACTTTCGAAGTCCTGTTTCTCTTGCTCTCAGGATCTCTGATTCCCTGATTCCTGACTCTTCGGGATCTCTTGCCACGTGTCCCTTGGATCAACGACCTATGATGGTGTCGGAAACTCGCGCATCGCGGTTTCGTATTGCAAGGGATCATGTCCTTGAAATCCCCGATATGCCGAACTCCGACTCTCTGGGATCCTCTGCCATGTGTCCCTACTGTTTGGACGGCTCAGATCTTGTCGGGGTTTTCACTTGGATTTCCCCAAGAACTTTTCCACGGGAATGCCGATTTCTTGATGGAAAATATCCCGATCCCCCTCCGGATCTCCTGACACGCGTCACGCATAATGGACGGTCCAGATTCGATCAAGAAATCGTGTATCACGATTTCATTGTGCAACGGTTCTACACTCTTAAAATCTCCGATGAGTGAAATCCCGATGCCTCCCAGAACGCTGACACGAGTCCTGTCAAGATCAACGGCTAGGACTCTTCCACTGCACACTATAGTTCAGCTCCGGTGCAATTCTTCCCGATCCAACGGCTGACGGGTAATGTGAACCGAGATCTAACGGTCGATATTCGTTCTTTTGGGTCTTTGGAGTTTACGATCCCAATTTCTCGTTGCTCACGATGGTAGAGGACAAAGGCATGTAACGCCTGCGTTACTTTCATCAATCTAATGGTCATGAATGACTATGGTTCACCCGACGAGATCTCCTCCGTCGACTTATCACTCCTCACAACACTACTATCTTGGAACATTAATAGAATCGTTCCTCTTCGTGCAGGATTAATAAGGCCTATGCGTTCAAACCCTTGTTCTGGGTTCTTAGCGAACCTTTCCAAGGAGGAAATCTCTGTGGAGAGATCCCTACCGGGGAATTCACGGAAGCGGTAAAGGGAGACAGCTTCCCGAGAATGGATGGACATGGTTAGATTCATTTATCAACGTAAGTCGAGCACAGTTTCCCCAGTGCTAAACATATATATCAATTCATTCATATCAAGCTCTATGTGAACATTCTTATGCGGGAGTCATTTATAATTTCACAATTCTATGAGCCAATATCTACTCCTCATTATCAATTTCTACATAGACATTCTTACACAAGAAATATTTACAATTCCACAAGTCTATGAACATATGTGACAGTATATAAATTTCAAGATGCAACATAAGAAAAATACTTATCAGAAGTAA
>ML827106.1:8139-21313 GCA_009831015.1 Picea engelmannii | reverse complement strand
TCATGGATCTAACTATGGAGGCTTGAATGTACCCTTAGTCATACTACCTAATTACATGGGTACTAGAGATTAACATTCCTAAGTGATTTTCTCAGTGCCACTACAATAGTCAGGCGATCAATTGATTGATCTAAAGTTGGTTTTAGGTAACCTAGAGGACTTTCAATATACCCAAGGGTACATGGAAATGAAATTCCATATACATGTGTTGTCTAATGTGGCACTACTTGAAGGGGTACCAATGAGGGTTACAAGTGTTTCCAACTAGGTCAAACCTCTTATATTTCCTATGTGTATGATTCCCCTACCATACTTTTCCCCTTTGAATAAAAAATCATTGTATTATTTATAAATGTTGGAACACATCTCTATCTTGATTTTTTTTTTTCTCTAAAATATGTTCTTAGGAAAGTGCTATGATACCAATTGTGGTGTTCTTGATTATAAAATGCATAGATAGATAAAAAGTAATAGGTGATACCCAGATTTACTACAAAAAATATAGATTCAAACCACAATAGGAAAATAAAGAACCAAATCATGACCAAAATGTTATACATTTACTACTGGAAGCAATGTTCACTTTCCTTTTCAAGGGGAAAACCTCCAATAGAGAAAAGTTCTAATTACAAATAACTTCACTATACATCTTTTACATTGCCTCTACATATTTATATAGTACTTTATATCTTCTAGGAACATTCTAGAGAAGGAAAATTTTAGTAGGTAGAACCTTCTAGTAAGCCTTCTTACATTTATTTCTTTCACACTATTACATGGTCTTATTTATGTTAGGACCATACAATGTACCTTGCCCACACTTTTTTCCACCATTACACTCTTGTTTCACTCACATTTAAACTCATATTATCACTTTACCCTATCTTTCCAAAGGTATACAACGTCTCTTCTCTTTACTATATGTTTAATCTATTTTGCATATAATTTTACATTACTCTCGTACTTAACCTTTGATCAGAAATGTATAAGTGCTGAAATAGTTCGAACTGCAGATTAGCATTGAGGCCTGTTGTTGAAACAATTAAAGCACGCAAATTCTGTGGCTGAAATAACAACTCATACAGAAGTTGTTACACAGTCTGTGGTCACGATGCTGAAACACAGAAGAAGCTGTTACACAGTCCATGGTCAATGATGTTGAAACACAGAAGAAGCTGTTACACAGTCCGTGGTCAACGATGCTGAAACATAAAAGAAGTTGTTACACAGTCCATGGCCAACGATGCTGAAACAAAGAAGAAGTTGTTACACAGTCTGTGGTCAATGATACTGAAACACAGTAGAAGCTGTTACACAGTCTGTGGTCAACGATGCTGAAACAGTCAGAACACAAATCCCATGGATAAAACAACCCGTGATTTTCGATGTTGAAACAACATACAATAGCAGTAACAAGAGACAATTAAAGAATTTGTTACTCCAGCCGCAACAACAACACCTCACTCATCACTTGTAATAGCATTCTGTTGCGGGAGACTAGGATATCCTATTCCAGTTTAGAAAGTCGATCTAACTAAGAATAGGACTCAGATGTACACCTGTAATTAGTTAATTAAATTGTATCGAAAGGATCCTCCTCTTTAAATAAGAGGAAATCACCATTCGAGAGGATCATCTTCGATTTTTTTGTACTAAGAAGGGTTTATAGAGAAGGACGTACTTCATTCCAAATTGTAATATGATACATTGACAGATGAATAAAAGAGTGTTTTGAGCATTTCTCTCTAGCCTTTTCATTTTAGGGGAATCTTGTGAGAAGGGAGGGCCCGCCTTCTTCACAAGATTCACCCGTTAGTTTTGTAGTGTGTTAGTGTGATCTATGTTTATGCCTTGATTAAATTATGTTTTACTGAAACACTACTTTATTGAATTCTGTTTTGCTGAAACACTACTTTACTGAACTCTGTCTTGCTGAAAACTCTGCTTTACTGAATGTTACATTGTTTTCATGTGATTCATGCTTGGGTAATTGTTAATCATTTTAGTTAGCAATCCTGTTTGATGAATTTATGAAAGCTTGGTAATTAGAAACAGGTGTTGAAGTTTCCTGCTTAGGAAATAGGGTCTTGTTCTCTGTTAGAGATGGTTAGCCTTTAGTGCATTAATGAGTTTATGAAAGTGTGCTAATCAGAAACAGTTGTTGAAGTTTCATGCTTAGGAAATAGGGTCTTGTTCTCTGTTAGAGATAATTATCTTTCAGTGCATTAATGAGTTCATGAAAGTGTGCTAATCAGAAACAAGTGCTGAAGTTTCCTGCTTGGGAAATAGGGTCATGTTCTCTGTTAAGAGATAGATAGCCTTCATTGTGTATGCCAATTATTTCAGTTAAGCAATGAGTTCATGAAATGTGATGATCGGAAACAGGTGCTGAAGATTCCTGCTTTGGGAATAGGGTCCTGTTCTCTGGTTACATAATAGTTTGTCTTTCCTGTTGCAGTATCTTCTTGTTATTTTAATGTAATCCAGGATTCTTCAATTAATCATTTCTTTAAAACTTTGAGCTCTGCAATAGGTAGATTGATTTCTTGTAATTCAAGTTAGAACTTCAGTTTGTTCAAGGCAAGTGTGATTAACATAGTTTTTAATAGAACTCTAGGTTGCTTTTGAGATTGAACATATATAGTGCATGGTTACCTTTGAAATAAACAGACTTCCCTGGGTTGACAATTTATGTAGCACTTGATTGTTTAGATTAAATAAGCAATTATAGTGACCAACATTTTGGCGTCATTGCCGGGGAAGGTAATTATAGATTTCAAAATCACTTATTATTTTTCAGATACAAATATTGCATGAGAGGACGCGGAGACCCCAAAGACACTGACCCTAGAGGTGGCAGGGGAAGAGGAAGAGGAGGGAGAAAGACTTATATTGACGAGATTATATCAAAGTCTGAATCTGTTTCTCAATGACCAAACTCTCGGAAACCAAAATCCCAACCTTCATTTCAAGCAAACTTTGAAATGAGGAAATAAGTTTGGAGTCCTGAGACAGTCCAGAAACCAGCAGGAAACATTGAGGACAGAGCAAGCACAACAGGGGAGCAAACAAAAGAAACATGGATGAGTATAATGAAGAATTGCATCATGAAGAATAGGCAGGTCCTGAAGGAGAGGTAAATGATGAAAACTCTTTCTCCACATTAGGATTTCCTATTGGTGATCTTCCTAGAGGGGTAGCCCCCATGAAGAACATTCCACTCTCAGCACTACCTAATTTTCATGGTTTGTCTTCAGAAGATCCTGATGAATTCCTTTTTGAGTTTGATATATTATGCAGAAGTTATGATTATGTTTCCAATGCTCAAAAATTAAAGCTATTTCAGCAACATTGAAGGAAATGCACTAAGATGGTTCATGAGTCTTGGAGGCCATGTAATCACAACATGGGACCAAATGAAACATAAATTCCTGAATAAATACCAGGACTATTGTCGAACGAGAGAAAAGAGGGAGGCGCTATTTAAGATGATGTAGAAAGAGGATGAAAATCTGGAGGACTTTGTAGAAAGGCTACAGTATAATCTACAAAGATCTAGTCACCCTAATGTAAGTAAATATATTCTCAAAACTATATTATTAAAAGGAGTAAGGGATGACTGTCTAGATATGTTGAATATGCTTGGAAAATGGGACATATCTAAGGAATCATACGATGAAATTGTTAATTTATGCAAAATATGTTCAAGAGGATCTTCAAGAAATAGATCAAATAGCAGGGACACCACATTTTCAAGAGTCCAAAAATCAGCCAGTGGGGGAGAAACAAGAGCCGAGATAGGTAATTTACTTGAAGGTTTCAAAACTGAAATGTTAAGCTCGTTTGCCTCACGAATTGATACCCTGCAGATTCAAAAGAAGAAAGCAGAAGCAGAAGCAGCCCTGTCCATCTTTTGTTCTAAATGCAGAGGCAAGAACCCACGAAGGGAATGTCCATTGGACAAAAAGCCAATCTGCACCATCTATGATAAAGATAATGAGACTCAACAATGCCCATCTTTACCAGGGATCAAGGCAGCATTACAACCAACGAATGAAGAAGATGAAGTTGTCTATCTATTGACAGAGAGAAGGCAATGGCAACCGCGGGGACAAGGTATGAATCCTAACATGCCATTTACATCTTCTAATCATTGGAATAATTATCCTTCTTTCAATCAAATGAGTTACCCTCCCTATAATCAAATGCAATATCTTAATCAAATGAATTACCCGCCCATGCAACAAACTAACCCACCCTTTGTTGATCCATCAATGTGGACTCCTTGGCCTCCACAACAACAACAACCATATCAGAACCAATGGAATCCAAATTGGAGAGGACAACAGCTCCCCTTCCCAAATCAGTTACCTCAATCACAATTTCTACAACCACTCTCCTTACCATCAGGTACTCCACCAAACAATCAAATAATGAGACCCTAGCTACCTGTACAACCTAACCCTAACCCCAATAATAAAGTTGTGCAGTGCATTGATATTCATAACCAGCCTGCACTTTCTCTTCTCCCTGCTCAATGCAACAATATTCATTTACGATCTAGGGGAATAGTAGAACCTACCATAGTGGATGTTACCTCTTCTGATAAAGAGGAAACAAAAGAGCATGATGTACCTGAAGAGGTACAATCATCCTCTAACAATGCTGCTAAAACAGCAAAACCACCATTTCCTGAGCATTTAACTTTGACTAAAACGCTTGAGCCACCATCTTTCAATCTTCTAGGGGAATTACAAAATTTGTATGTCAAAATTCCTCTACTTGAAGCACTCCGAGACGTACCAATCTATGCTAGGACGATGTCAGACATTTATGTTAAGAAGCCTGGTAGGAAAATTAAGGATCCCCTCACAGTCCATGTTATGGGAGACTTGTCTGCACTAATGTCAGGTAAAGACCCCCCAGTTAAATATGGTGATCTTGGCCACCCTACCGTCTCATTACAAGTTGGAAAAATGATAATCCCTCGAGTCCTAGTAGATTTAGGTGTCGCTATCAATATCATGACTCTGGAAACCTTACAACTACTACAACTGCAAAAAGAAGTCAAAGACACCCCAACTATCCTAGAATTAGCTGATCGATCCACAATTAAACCAGAGGGAGTCATTGAAGACCTAATTATCTCAGTGGAATCCTGGAATTATCCAACTGACTTTGTGGTACTACAACCCAAAACAAAGTTGGGGGGCCACCCTCTAATTCTGGGCAGGCCTTGGCTAGCCACAACAGATTCTTTTATCAGCTGTAGATCAGGTTCAATGACAATTTCCAATGGTTATGAAACTAAACAACTCACCCTCTACCCTCACGCTACACCCCTGATTAATAATGATAATTCTGTATGGGTAGACTTTGACGATCAACTTACTCAACCCATTTTGACTATCGGACAAGCTCTAAGCCTTAAAGATTACACCGAGGATGAAGTAATTAATAATTTTATTTGTGAACCCTCCTCTGTGACTCCAGAAACTCATAACCAACTAGTTGCACTGTTGGAGTCTGATAATCAAGAAAACCTTAACTCGGAAAACCCACCTCAAACATCTGCCACCATCTCTTCTAAAAGCATACCAATGGAAATTGAACCTGGCAAAACACTAAACATAAACCCCATCCCGACAGATGCTGAAACACAACAATTAATGAAGTTACTTCTCGAAAATAAAGAAGCATCCGCATGGGATTATACAGATATGAAAGGAATCTCTCCCGAATTATGTACTCATCGAATATATATTAAGGAAGATTGTCGACCGATCTGCCAATCTCAACGACGAATGAACCACAATTTAAGAGAAATCCTTAAAGAAGAACTACAAAAATTGTTTGATGCAACGTTTATTTATCCTATATTAGATAGTGAATGGGTTTCCCCATTGGTAATAGTTCCTAAGAAAAACGAGAAATGGAGAGTATGTGTGAATTATAGAGCCTTAAATAAAGCTACTCAAAAAGATCACTTTCCATTACCATTCATTGATCAGGTGTTAGACATTTTATCAGGGAAGAAAATTTTCTCATTTTTAGATGGTTTCAGTGGGTATAACCAGATCAAAATTACACCCCAAGATCAAGATAAAACCACTTTTACTAGCCCTTGAGGAACCTTTGCTTATAGAGTTCTCCCATTTGGACTATGTAATGCACCAACAACCTTCCAAAGAGCAGTTATAGGAATCTTTTATGATATGCTTAATGACTCTATGGAAATTTTTATGGATGACTTTACTCCTTATGGTGTTTTTTTTAGGAAGCACTACAAAACCTTGAAAAAGTGCTTAAACGATGCATACAAGCCCAACTCTCCTTAAGTACAGAAAAATGTCATATGATGATGAGTGAAGGAATAATGCTTTGACATTTTATCTCGTCTCAAGGAATTCAGGTAGACCCATCCAAGATACAAGTCATTAAGGATCTGTCTACTCCCAAAACCCAAATAGAGGTAAGAAGTTTTCTAGGACATGCTGGATACTACAGAAGATTTGTCAAAAAAATTTCCAAAATAGCTTATCCCCTGTTTGTGTTACTGATGAAAAATGCTGAATTCAAATGGACTAATTCTTGCCAGGAAGCATTTAATACACTTAAACATCAGTTATCTACAACTCCTATTCTTAGAGGACTTGATTGGACACTCCCCTTTCATATATCCTTTGATACTTCAAATACTGCAATAGGAGCTTTCTTGGGACAAGAAAAAAATCATCTCCCTTATGCTATTTATTTCATCAGCAAGAATATGACTCCTGCTGAACTGAATTATATAGTTATCGAAAAGGAATTCTTAGCAGTTATCTATGCTATTAATAAATTTAGACATTATATCACTGGCTACTCTACTCTTGTCCATACTGATCACTCAACTATCAAATATTTAATGAACAAACCTATCACAAATGATCGAGTCACTAGATGGTTACTATTATTGCAAGAATTTGATATTACAATTGTAGATAGACCAGGAAAAGAAAATGTAGTTGCTGATTTCCTTTCTCGGTTGACACCTCACGATGATACCCGAGTAGATGATTCCTTTCCTGATGAATATCTATTTGCAGTTTCTGCTCACTCACCTTGGTATGCAGACATTGCTAACTACTTGGTTGCAGGGAAGTTACCACCACACCTATCCCACCGAGAGAAAAGAAGAATCATTAAACAAAGTGCCCGGTATAGCTGGATAAGTGGGTGTCTTTTCCATACAAGACCTGATCAAGAAATCCGAAGGTGCATTAGAAAAGATGAGGTTTATGATCTACTAAAAGCTTATCATGATGGCCCTTGTGGAGGGCATTTTGCTTATAAGAGAACAACACATAAAATTCTCAGGATGGGGTACTATTGGCCCTCACTTTTCAAAGATGAAAAGAAATATGTTCGGGCCTGTGATAGCTGCCAAAGAGTGGGCCAACCTAATCATAGATATGAAATGCCATTAATCATAGTCTATGGAAAGAGTGTTGTCCTTCCTGTGGAATTTGAAATCAAAACCTTAAGGACTGCTTTAGCTGTCAACCTTGATTTGACCGATGCACAGACAGCCAGGTTGTAGCAGCTTAATGAATTGGATGAGAAAAAACTAGATGTCATTCATCAGACAACTATGATTCAATAGAAAAGATCAAAATGGCATGACAAAACTATCAAGAATAAGCAGTTCCAAAAAGGTAATTGGGCCCTACTGTATGACTCTCGGTTCAAAGAATTTCAAGGGAAACTGTGTACAAGATGGCTTGGACCCTACGAAGTAGACACTATTTTCCCCAATGGAACAATAAGGCTCCTCACAATCGATGACTTTAAAACACCGTTACTTGTAAATGGTCATCGGCTCTGTCTATACCAGTGCCCTATTTCAAAAGAAGATTTTAAGGCCACATGTGTGGCAGACTCTCATTACCTCTTTTTAGAGGGGGCTCCTACCCCTCATTGCAATTAATTCTTTTTAAGTTAATTTCTTTAGTATTAGATTAGATTTTATTTACTAATAATCCCTGTCAAGAAATACCATGTTACAATCGATTTTTGCAGATTCTCGATCAAAGCATAGGTCCACTAAGAAAGGACAATCCTACTTCAAGAAGAGGCAAGCTTTCCTATTTCTGAAACACCATTGTCAGCAAACTTTCACCATTTTCCCCATTGCTGAAACACCACTGTCAGCAACCTTTTATCATTTTCCCTATTGCTGAAACACCATTGTCAGCAAACTTTCACCATTTTCCCCATTGCTGAAACACCACTGTCAACAACCTTTTACCATTTTCCCCATTGCTGAAACACCACGATCCAGCAAACTTCCCACCATTTTCTTCCATTGCTGAAACACCACTATTCAGCAGTTCTTCACATTTCCCCATCGACGAAACAACACCATTCAGTAATTGTTTCGCCCTTCTTTCCATTGTTGAAACACCATTGATCAACAACTCATTACTCTTTTTCCATTGATGAAACACCATTGTTCAACAACCTTTCACCACTTTTCCCATTGCTGAAACACCACTATTCAGCAGTTCTTCACATTTCCCCATTAACGAAACAATACCGTCCAACAATTGTTTCGGCCTTCTTTCTACAACTGAAACACCAATTTTTCAGATCATTAAAACCCTTATTCACACAGATATAATTAAAGCACTCATCTACAAATCATAAATGCATTAACACATTAGTGGAATAGGATTGAACACATAATACTAGAGGAATACAAACACATTGATTCCATTAATCCAACTTAGTATAGGGATTCTATAACTTCAAAATTACCTCATCCTTCTCTACTTGGCCTTATTTCACATAGATTTTGGGCATCACTCATTCCTTGCCCCTACCCCCCACCCTTCATCTTTCTCGTAGACTTACATAAATATGTGGAAGATGAAACTTCCAAATTACAACAAACTATGTAGTTCTGCAACTAATTTACTTAATTTTAGAATTCTAATTAGTTGATTATGTCAACTAACCTCTTATGGATTGAATTGACTAACTATCAAATTGATCTTCATTTCTAAACATCGATTACATGATGGTTTTGGGAAAAAAATCCCCTAAATTATCTCTAAATCATAAATTAAGGGAACCCACTCCCTTTGGTAAAAGTTTGTTTGGCCTTCTAGAGGTCAAGAGTTGACTTCGAGGAAATTCTCTTGCACCATGAAACATTGTAATAAAAACAACAATGTTTTATTTTTCTAAGCCTTGTTATATTCTTCTTGGATTGAGTTATAATACTATATTTTTAATGTATATTTTATACCCATATGCTTTTCCCAACATCTTTTTCAATCTATAATACATAAATTAGATTGGAAAAAATCTTATCACTGAGCTTGATAAAGCCAATAGATGGCCGATTTGTTAGTGTTTCTCATAACCTAGCTTATTAATGAAGTTCTAGACCATTCGTCACAATTTGTTTTTATTAAAAAGTATCTGAATGTTTACACTGGATGTATGGGCTTCATTGATCTTTTATTGCCAGATATTAGATGCAATTGAAGCAATGATCACAATAACTTTATCAAGTGAGTATTTGTTAGGAAAGTGAAGAAGGTCCTTTCATTTCCCATTGCTTATGCACAAGCTTGTGTGCAACCTATAGTCACTTCTAAGCTTGTTTGAGGCTCATGAGTCTATGAAGTAAGAGCCCTTGGGTGGAAATCAATGAACTACAATACACATTCCACCTATAACTAAGAGGCAAATTCTTAGCCTGTTCTTAGAGATGCAGTGCATGGAAAGAACCAATTATCTTCATTATTGCATTGTATTGACATCATCAGAGTAATGCTATCAAAGGTTGGAAAGACCTTACTCTCTCTATCAATTTCTTTTGTGTGTTTCATTCTTTATTTGCTTAATGTGTTGTAGCTTGTAAGCCCTATAGTTCATTTAAAAAAAATATTTAAGTCTATCAATTGTAGGAATGAAGAAGCATACATGTTCAGTAGTTTAAATAGGTTCCCACTACAATCATCTCATTGCTTCCTTGACAGGTCATTGTTTCAGATAAAAGGATGCAATCAATGACCTTCAAGATTCAGGGTGAAATTTTCTTAATTATTAGCAACAAAAGAATTTTTTTCATGGAGAAGAAAGGTTTTGAATCCTCAATGTAGGGGGGGTAGCTAACCACCACATAAAAACAAGGTGAGTGCTATGCTTTTTTCCCTATCAAAAGATTTGGGGGAAGGGAATTACTAACCTCAAGGTAAAGCTAGGGATATTCATGCCAATTATTATATGTGATTCTTTCTTGCCTTCAAAACAATGTAAGGTAAACAAGGGAATTCTCGTGAGCATTTAAATTGTTGTTTATGCATGATTCAATAGCACCACCAACATATTTCCCACTAGCATATTATCCACCAATTGTTTAGAAACAAGTTTGATTACCCGATACTAGTTGACCCAGAAGTGCAAGAAGCGGGACTAAGGGTAGAAACAAACAAAGAAGTTGTGGCAAGTGCACCAAACAATGTGTAGAAGCTCTGAAGGAGATTGTGACAGATGCAACCAAAACATACATAAAATATACAATTGAATTATGAAAATCTAAATCAATAAAAATATGTCAAATTAATGTTACATTCAAATGCAACATTAATCAATGAAACAATTTCTAGGCATACATAAAATATACAATTGAATTATGGAAATCTGAATCAATAAAAAAAAATGTCAAATTAATATTACATTCAAATGCAACATTAATCAATGAAACAAAGTCTGAAAGGAAAATTTTATTCTAACTTAAACATCTATATTTCCCTAGAATATCAAACATTAACATTCAAATGCAACATTAATCAATGAAAAAAAATTTGAAAGAAAAGAATTTGATTTTATTCGAACTTGAACATCTATATTTCCGTGGAATATCAAACATTGAAGTCAAAACACCAAAAGTAATGTTATTAGCAAAATAACATTAAATGTACCTGCAGAGACTAATAAAACATGGCAAGCCCATGTACCTACATAGACTAATATTTGGCAAGCCCATTACTACAGACCCTGCAGCCAGCCTAATGGCATAGACTTCAAAAATTTCAGCGATCGAACTAAAAACAAATGCATGGATCATATGCAACAATTTAGATCATACGTTCTACAATTGGTATCATATATGTATGACTTTACACTATAGAATAATATGGTTGCCACATTCTACTGGTTGCGGTCTACAGCCTGTTCCTCATCCATATCTGTATTCGTCTGTTCCTGCTTCCATGAAGATAATATATTTGTTGGGTTCTGAACATTATATTCTTCTTCAGAGCTTGCCCTTGTTCCGAATTCAGATCGTCATGGCTTTCTGAAGCAATTGGTCCTGGGATCTGGATTGTAACCGGAAAAAGAGGAGTAAAACAATAAAAAGACATAATCCATTTGCCATAAACTTGCAGGAAAAAGAGGAGTAAAACAATAAAAAGACATAACAGAGCAGCTATTCTGATGTTATCGCTCTCGCGATCATCGTCAGGTGGGTTATTAAAACCACTGTGCGAGCTCATTTTGTATATCAAAACACATATTAGGGCAGATATCATGATTTTTTCATAGTAGGGTTTGCTCATTTTGTATATCAAATTGAAGCAACGAAATTGTCTTTCAAATGGGGCTGCTCTCGGCCCTGAAACCACTTTGCTTGGCCTGCTGCCCTCCCAAAAAAAAGGCACACTGCTACTTGGTATTTATGCTGTTCGAGCGTTCAAGTTCTCTAAATGGGCAGCGCTTCCCATGCCTCTATGAATCGAAAATTGACGTTGAAAAATCTTATGGTTTCGATGATGAATAGTATTGTTTAAGGTGCTATTTTTTTTCTTAGAGTGTAATAAAATTGTGTGAAAGGTATATTTTTTAACCAATAAAAAATTTAATTATAATTTTTTAGTTTGAAGTTTGGGTTCATTTAAAAATTATTAAATAAATTGATCATGTTAAGAATGTTAAGAGTTGGTTGGGTTCATATTTTTTTTAGGGTGATTTGAATGGGTTAGATGTTTTTGGGTGGTGGAAATGCTTGCTCTACAAGTGAAGGAAATTTTTAAGAAACAAAAAAAATTATTAAAAAAATTAAAATTTCAAAAAATAAATATATTAACTTGAAATTTGAAGTTGTTGAAAAAAAATAGGCTATTTATATAGTCAAGTTTGTTTACTTATTAATTTATTCTCTTTTAAAATTGGATAAGATTAACTTATTCTTTTGAAAATTGTATAAGTTAAAAAATAATGAATTTTTTTTTCAATGATTTTTTTTTTCTCAATTATAATATGATTTTTTTTTTCATTCTAGTGTGAATGAAATTTGTTTCCCAATTTTAACATGAATTTTTCCAAAAGCTATAATTTTACTGAATTTTAATTGTGAAACTTTTTTTTTTAAATATTTTGGTCTTTTTTAAAAAGAAGATCATTAAAATATAGATGAACTTTATGAGAGGACAAACTCAACCCTTTTTTAATGAAAATTATTTTTAAAATCTATTAAGAATTTTCTGAAAAGTTATAATTTTTCTAATTGATAGAAACTTTGACCATAAAACTTTGTTTTAAAAAATTTAGACCCATTTTAAAATGATCCAAATTATCCAAAATTTCAAAATAAAAACTCTACTTAAAAATAGACTTACCAAAACTGTTACATGTGCTCAATCCACACCTTTCAAAGTGCTTAAACTTTTCAAAAACGGAGAATCATTAAGCTATTTTCGAGGGATCCACAATGTGGGTGATGGTGAACACTGAAAAGGTTAGATTAAAAAGACTAATCATCTAGCCTTTAGACTCTCTCGCTACAACACAAATTTCATTTTGAGGATTTATGTGTTGTAGTGTCTTTTCAATGTTTCTTTTGTTTTATTAATTAGCATTTAGACTCTCTGGGTACAACACAAATTTCATTTTGAGGATTCATGTGTTGTAGGGTGTCTTTTCAATGTTTCTTTTGTTTTATTAATTATCCTTTAGACTCTCTCGGTACAACACACATTTCATTTTGAGGATTCATGTGTTGTAGGGTGTCTTTTCAATGTTTCTTTTGTTTTATTAATTAGTCTTTAGACTCTCTCGTTACAACACAAATTTCATTTTGAGGATTCATGTGTTGTAGGGTGTCTTTTCAATGTTTCTT
>ML827105.1:37224-55458 GCA_009831015.1 Picea engelmannii | reverse complement strand
ATCTTACAAATATACAATGATGCCATTTGGACTAAAGAATGCCCCAGCCATCTTCTCCAGGGTGGTGGTTGAATCATTTAAAGATTTTTTGCATAAATGTTTAGAAGCATATTTTGATGACTGGACTGTGTTTAGTTTGTTGAAAAACCATATTGAATGCCTAATACTAATGTTATATAAGTGCAGGCAGTGTCAAATTGATTTGAATATGAATAAGTGCATCTTCTTCTCACCATTTGGAGTGTTGTTAGGTCATATTGTGTGTAAGTAGGGACTACTGGTAGATCCCTCTAAAATTTCTATTATTATTGACCTGCCACCTCCTACTTCAGTCAAACAACTATGCACTGTGGTAGGACATACTGGATATTACAAAAAATTCATTAAAGGATATGCCCAGATTACAGCACCTATGTAAAATCTGTTGAAGAAAGACTATCAGTTTAGTTGGGCAGAAGAATGCCAGCAAAGCTTCGACACACTAAAACAAAAGATGGTTACTGCGCCCATTCTGGTTTTCTCATATTAGACTAAAGAGTTTCATGTGCATGTTTATTCATCGTCCATTGCATTGGGAGCTGTGTTAGCACAACCGGTAACAGGAGACATCGATCACCCATTAGCCTTTTCTAGCAGGAATTTATCCACAACAAAAATTAACTACACCACCACAGAGAGAGAAGGATTGGCCATGGTGTATGCGCTACAAAAATTCTACCACTACTTATTGGGAGGACACTTTAAAATTTTCACATATCACTCTGTGCTGAATTACCTAGTCAACAAGCCAGTGTTGGGGGGGAGAATATGTAGATGGTTTTTTCTATTTCAAGAATATGATTTTGAGATCATAGTTAAGCTAGGAAGAATGAAAAAGGGCCCTGACCACTTGTCGAGTTTGGAACATGGAGAAGAACCCACCAGTCTATAGGATACACTGATGGATGCCCAGCTACTTGCCATCAGAAAGATTGATGACCAATTCGCAAAAATAGTCAAGTTCCTGTCAACAGGAATGGCACCTAGTGAGTATACAATTCCCTAGAAGAAACAACTAGTAGTGTGTGCTGCAGAATTTTCACTGATAGCGGGTCAGCTATACAAGATGGGACCTAATGAGATATAATAAGATGTTTTATGGAGGAAAAATGCCCACTGATCCTCGCAGAAGCTCATGACGGCATCGCAGGAGGACATTATGCAGGAAAAGAAACTGCGCAGAAGGTTCCGCAAGATGGCCTTTGGTGGCCTACCTTACAGAGAGATGCTAAGGATTATGCTAGAGCCTGTGATGTGTGCCAGAGAGTTGGGAGACCATCCAGAAGAGATGAAATACCATTAGCACTGTAGATGACCCTACAAGCATTCTAAAAATGGGCCATTGACTTTGTGAGACCTATCAACCCACCAGGGAAGCGCACAGGAGCAAGGTATATCATTACTAGGACTGAATAGTTAACCAGATGGGCCAAAGCTAGAGCAGTCAAGGACTATAGTGAAACTAAAACTGTACAATTTATATTTGATGACATAATAACCATGTTTGGATGCCACAAGATCCTTATGAGTGACCAAGGCACACACTTCATCAATCAGACAGTTGAAGCATTAACTGAGGTGTTTACCATCTACCATTAGAATATCACACCTTATCATCCTCAGGAAAATGAAACAATTGAATCATTCAACAAAATCTTGGAGACAGCACTGACGAAGATTTGTAATGTGAAGAGGGATGACTAGGATTTAAGAGTACCTGCAGTACTTTGGGCCTATAGAACCACTTGCAAGAAACTGACCATGCATACCCCCTTTAAGCTAGTATATGGTCTCAAAGTTGTTGTCCCAATGGAATACCTGGTGCCAATATTAAGAATTTCTTCCTTTACAGATATGGATGACATTGGAGTTGTTCAAGAGAGGCTTGCACAGTTGGTTGAACTGGAAGAAGAAAGATTTATTGTAGGATTTCATCAGCAAGTTCAGAAGGACAGAGAGAAGGCCTACCATGACAGGCACATCAAGAAGAAGGAATTTGATGCAGGAGCATCTCCCACGACAAGCAAGCTAGTGCGAAATGCAAGTGGATAGCTGGACAAGCCAGCACGAATTTTGAAATCACCTTGGGAATTGATGCGTCATCTTAAATGAAGCCATTAAGATGAGACGCAATTGTAAATGTAATCGGACCTTGAGCCATACGCTCTCGTCTGAAGTAGATGGAGGCATTTAAAGTAGTTAATGTAGGTAGATAGGATTTTAATTTTAGATTAGACAGTTTTAGAAGAAAAGAGGGAAACGGGATATAGACACCCTCATTGTGCATTGTAACATAATTCTGAGCATTGAGAAGAAGAGAAGCAGAGAGCTGTGGAAGAACACCCATGTACAGAGCTTGAATTAATAGAAGAGTTTAATTCAAATCCATGGTTTTGTGTCTGTTCTTTGTGTATGTGTGTTGAATGCTATGCTCATGAGTATTTACTTCCTGTTATGCATTTGTTTTACATGCTATGTATGAATGATTTCCTGCTGAGTGTTTGAAATCTGAGAAAGGAAGTAGAAGAAATGAGTTTCAATTGTTTTTCTATCTGAGCAAGGATTCCTGCAAGGAGTGTGTTGACAGAAGGCTCAGATAGTTTAACTCTTGTTCTCATTCACCCAGAAGTGAAATTGGGTTATAGGAGCCGTGCAAGGAGTGCGCAGGCTAAGGAAAGTCTCAGTTGTGAATCTGAGAAAAGTATTGAAGGACTGTTGTTGCAGGTGTGCGCAGAGTCGAAAGGTTCTCAGATATTTGGAAATATCTGAAGGTTGTCGCAAGGAGTGCGTGCAAGAACCCTCTTTGAGGCTCGAAGTTGAGAAAATCTCTGGAGGAGTAAAGCCTTCGAAAACATTGAAGGACATTTGAAGTTTGAAGGCAAGCGGATAAGTCCAAGAAGGAGTCCTTGGTTCATTTTGTGAAGTCATCAAAGGGGAAGACGAAAGTTTAGGATCTTGTGAAGAAGATTTGAGAAATCCCGCCAGTCGTCAGATCTTCCAGAGGAGCAGGGAGGTTAAGGTTGCGTCTAGAGTCCAAGCTCAGAAGATTGGGGACCGTCGGATCTACACATAGTTACCCGTCAACTGTCTGATTTGACAGGAGTTGCATACGATTTAAGTCCCCGTGAGCAGAGGGGAAGGCATCAGGATATTGAGGCGTCGGAGTTCGAGAAATCGGGGATCCCATGGACTAGAGATCGGAATATCCATTGTGGAAATACTGACGAGTTCAGAGCCATCCATCTATTGGGACAGGTGGTAAGAATCAGGAGTCATCGGTATATCGGAGATCCAAAAGTCAAAATTCCAAGACCCTTTGAGTCCCGAAACAACGAGGGGATCATAGCCGTGGATCTCAACAAGGACACGTGTCATGTGATCACTCAACCAGGGATTCAGTCATCGGGGTTCATACGAGTGAAGTGAGTAGACTTTGCGTTTGGGCAAAGTCTGAGGTTCGATCTAAACCATCCATCAGTTGGGACGCGTGTCAGAAGATCTGGCGAAGTCAGGGTTTGGAGTATCGAAAGTATTGAGGACAAGATACCCTTGCAGATTGGAATCGTGAAATGCGATATCCCGATGGCCACGAAAATAGTGTGGGCCACGAGAGTCGGTGAGGTGGACAGGTGGCACACCATTTCGGAGTTCGGGGAAATTAAAGTCCCGAAACAAGCGCATCAGGATTCGTGATCCCGCGAAGTCCAAAATCTCGACAGAGGTGACGAGACGTTGAAAAGTCAACCCGTGTGTGCATCGGAGTATCGACACATCGGGGTTCGGGGTTTAGTAAATCCATTTGTTTGATATCGCGAGTGGCGAAATCGCGATAGGAGAAATCCTGATAAGGTCTATGAATGCGGTCATATAAGGGAAGGTCGCATGGACTAAAGGCTTAGCTGGGAGGCTAAGGCAGCAGGGGAGCGTATCGGTGTATCAGGGATCAGGGGTCGGTAAAGCGAGTTGTTTTGGACATCGCAAGTGCCGAAATCCCGATAGGAGGAACCCCGATAACAAAGTAAAATGCAAGTATTGATTTACATCGAATTTCGGAGAATCGTGAGGAACAAACGCGTGACCACAGGACTCGCGAAATCACAAAGTTCGATTTCCTGATAGAAGAAAGGGAGATCCATGAGAGAGTTGTTGTGGGTGAAAATTTCCCGATAGGGAAATAGAAGGACCAGTTAGTGTTCTTCGGGACGAGGAAGGTGGAAAGATCCTATGAGTGGACATGCTCTTGCGAGCGTGCCTACATCAAGTGGTATCAGAGCTTAGAAAAACGTCTTTTCTTTCTGTAGCAGAGAAAAGGAAAATTCACCATGCCGCCAAGGAGAAGAGATAGACAACCACTCGATCCAGAGGAGGAAAGGGAAATGTCCAGAGGAAGGGGTAGGCAAGTGCAGAATCCAGAAGTAGAAAGAGATATGCATAACTTACGTGCTAGAGTTGTGGACATGGAGATAAGACAAAGGTGCACAGCTTATGTAGGAGATATCAGTGAGTCTGAAAATGAAGATGATGCTGGACATGGAGAAGAATAAATCCCAGCAGAAGATGCAGCAAATGAGCTCTTACTTAAATTTTTTGCAAGAATGGGTGCAAAGGTGAAAGTGGACATTCCAGTTTATGAGGGAAATCTGGATGTAGAAGAGCTTCTAGAATGGATTAGAGCTCTGGACACCTATTTTGACTATGAAGATATTGAAGAGGACAAGAAAGTCAGGCATGTCATCACGAAATTAAAAGGACATGCAGCCTTGTGGTGGGATGAACTACAAGCAGATAGGCATTGCCAAGGCAAGCAAAAAATTAAGAGCTGGGACAGGATGATTGCAAATATGAAGGCAAAATTCATTCCCAAGGATTATCAAATTTCTCTGTTCAGGAAGATGCAGAACCTGAGACAGAAACTGATGTTAGTGAAGGAATATACTGAAGAGTTTTATAGGTTGAATATTAGGGTAGGTCATCACGAAAGCAATGACGAAAAAGTGGCCAGGTATATGAATGGCCTGAGATATGAGATTCAGGATGAGATGAGCATGGTAACCATCCGAACGGTGGAATATGCTTATCAAATGGCTCCGAAAGATGAAGAGAAGATGAGCTGAAAGCAAGTTCAAAGGGGTTGAGGTAGAAGTCATCCCAGAGGTAAATCGGTTGCCCAAGAGAAATATCAGAAGCCTAAGGAATACTGGAAGAAACCTCAGACTCAAGTAGAGAGAGGTGGAAGTTCACAGCGAGGGAAATATGTTGAGCAAAGAGAACAGCATACTGAGCGGAGAGGAGGATATGTTGATAATAATAGGTTTCCTCGTACCAGAGGTAGAGGAAGAGGAAGAGGTGGAGTAATCACATGCTTCATGTGTGGGGAAAATAGGCACAAGTCATTCGAGTGTCCATAGAAAAGGAAGGACAATGGAGAGACTCACATCGCCAAAGCACAGGGGCAAAATGTTGAGGCAGAGGATGCTGAAGGTGGAAGATCGTTGGTGATGCAAAAAGTCCTTTTGACACCAGAGAAAGAAGTGGAAAGTTCAGTCCAAAAGACCAGACTTTTCAAAACATCTTGCAAGATTAAGGGTTGGGCATGCAAGGTCATTGTGGATAGTAGTAGCACGGACAATCTCGTTTCAACCGAGATGGTAGAGAAGCTGGAGCTGGAGACGACTGATCATCCAAGCCCATACAAAGTTTTGTGGATACAAAAAGGGCATCAGGTAAATGTCACCAAATATTGCTTAGTTGAATTTAAGATAGGAGGATATAATGATAAGATATTATGTGATGTCATTCCTATGGATGTTTGTCATCTATTGTTGGGTAGACCATGGCAATATGATATAAATGTGATTCATGATGGGAGGATGAACACATACACCCTAGAGAAGAATGGGAGGACACACATGTTGCTTCCAATTAAAGATAAGGAGGTGAAGCTGGAAGTGAGTAACACTATACTTCTCATGAGTGGGAAAGAACTTCTTACCGAGGTCAAGAAGAAGGAGGATCCACAGTTCATTGTGGTCAGGAAACTGAGGATTGTTCTGACTAGCACAAGAATGGATGATTTACCAGAGGAGGTTCAGGAACTGTTGGAAGAGTTCGTTGACATTGTAGTGGACAAATTACCTCATTCGTTTCCACCAATCAGGAGTGTGAGTCATCATATTGATCTCATACCAGGAGCCAGTTTTCCGAATAAAGCCGCGTACAGATTGACACCGCAAGAGAATGAAGAGGTCAAAAGACAAGTCCAGGAGTTGTTGGACAAAGGATTAGTCAGGGAAAACTTGAGTCCATGTGATGTTCCGACAGTACTCATTCCGAAGAAAGACGGAGGTTGGAGGATGTGTACTGACTCGAGAGCCATTAACAAGACAACCATCAGGTACAGATTTCCATTGCCGAGGATGGATGATCTGATGGACTGCTTGAGCGGAGCCAAATATTTTTCGAAGATTGATTTGAAAAGCGGATATCACCAGATTCGCATGAGAGAAGGTGATGAGTGGAAGACAACATTCAAAACCAATGAATGGTTGTATGAATGGCTTGTTATGCCGTTTGGATTAATAAATGCGTTGAGTGCCTTCATGAGGTTGATGAATGAAGTCCTGAAGGAGTTCATCGGGAAATTTGCCATTGTGTATTTGGATGACATACTGGTTTACAGTAAAACGACAGCGGAGCATCTGAAGCATTTGTCCATTGTGATGAAGAGATTACAGCAGGAGAAGTTGTTGATAAACATGAAGAAGTCCTCATTCATGAAGATAGAAATCATCTACTTGGGGTTTGTTATTTCAGCAAATGAGTTGAGGATGGACCCAGATAAGGTGGAGGTGATCAAAAATTGGCCATCACTGAGGAACATATTTGAGGTGAGAAGTTTTCACGGATTGGCTAGCTTCTACCGAAAGTTCATTAGGAATTTCAGTGGAATTAGTGCAATGATGATGGATACAGTGAAGAAAAGACATAAATATTTTCACTGGACTGAAGAGGTTGAAAAGAGTTTCAATGTGTTGAAGAGGAAGATCACGGAACAACCAGTTCTGGTGTTACCGAATTTCCGAAAAACATTTCAAGTGAAATGTGATGCAAGCGGGTTTGCAATTGGAGCGGTCTTGAGTCAGGAGGACAGGCCAATTGCATATTTCAGTGAGAAGCTGAATGAAGCGAAAGTGAAGTACTCCACATATGATAAGGAATTTTATGTCATCATTCAGGCATTGAAAAAGTGGAGGCACTATTTGATTCCGAAGGGATTTGTTTTGTATAGTGATAACCATGCATTACAGTTTGTGACTCAACAAGAGAAGTTGAATCAGAGGCATGTTAAGTGGGTTGAATACATGAAGAATTTTACATTTGTGATTAAGCATATTTCTGGTACTGATAAAAAAGTTGTTGATGCTTTGAGCAGGAAGTGTTTGTTGTTGCGGGAATTCAAAGTCAAAACATTGGGTTTTGAGGATCTCAGAGACATGTACGTAGATGATCCAGACTTCAAGGAAGCGTATGAAGCAACTGAGAATCCAACTCTTAGAGATAGAAGCCAGTGGGTCGGATACATGATCCAGGAAGGATTGTTGTTCAGAGGTAATCAAATGTGTATTCCAAATTGCTCCATGAGGGAGAATCTGCTGAAGGAGAAACATAGTGGAGGATTGGTCGGACATTTCTATCATGAAAAAACATTTGCAAAGCTGAGCAAGTCATACTTTTGGCCAGGGATGCGATCAGAGGTCAAGAGATTTGTGGACAGATGCAGAATTTGCCAGCATTCGAAGGGGAGGAAGCAGAATGCGGGTTTTTATCAACCATTTCCCATACTAGAGAGGTCGTGGGATGTGATTAGCATGGATTTTGTATTGGGGTTGCCAAGAACACAAAGAGGATTTGATTCGATATTTGTGGTGGTGGATAGATTTTCCAAGATGGCACATTTTATCCCATGTCAGAAAACCAGTGACGTGGCTCACATCGCGAACCTGATTTTCAAATAAGTCATTCGACTTCACAACTTACCAAGGAGCATAGTTTCGGACAGAGATACAAAGTTCATAGGGAATTTCTGGAGAACCTTGTGGAAGAAGCTGGGAACTAACTTGTTTTTTAGTTCAGCGTATCATCCACAGACGGATGGACAGACAGAAGCGGTAAACAGAATTCTAGGAGATTTGTTGAGAAGCTTGGTGATAGAGCACCACAGCAGTTGGGACAATATATTGCCACAGGCAGAGTTTGCATATAACGATTCAGTGAATAGGAGTATAGGACAGAGTCCATTCCAGGTTGTTTATGGCACATAACCAAGGGGAATTTCTGAATTGAGGATTTAGAATAGACTGCAACTAGGAGCGCTAGTGCAGAAGAATTCGATGAGGCGATGAAAGAACTTCACAGCCAGGTGAAGGAGCGACTGCTGAAATCAAGCCAAGAATATAAGTGCAGAGCTGATCAGCATAGAAGACAACTTCAGTTCAAGGTTGGTGATATGGTTCTTGCACATCTGAGGAAGGAAAGGTTCCCGATAGGAACATATAACAAATTGAAGATGAAGAAAATCGAACCCTGCAAGGTCTTGAAGAAAATGGAAGAAAATGCTTATGAGATTGAATTACTCGATGGGATCGGAATTTCTCTGATATTCAATGTCTCAGATTTGTACCCATACAAAGTTGAGGATGCAGGAACAAGTGATGAACAGTCAGAGGTTCAGTGGAAAAAGTAGATACCAGTTGCAAATAAGCCACAGATGGAGCAGATACTGGATAAACGAGTGGGTAAGAAGACCATAAGGAAAGAATATTTTGAATATTTGATCAAGTGGAAGCGCCATCCAGTTGAATATGCCAGCTAGGAGACTGAAGAAGAGATTCAGAAGCATGGACATACCGTGCAGGAGCTCATGGACAGGAGCCCATGGAAATTTTCAAGTGAGGGAGTATGATGCAGGAGCATCTCCCACGACCAGCGAGCCAGCGTGGAATGTAAGTGGACAGCTGGACAAGCCAGCATGAATTTTGAAATCACCTTGGGAATTGATGCACCATCTTAAATGAAGCCATTAAGATGAGACGCACTTGTAAATGTAATTGGACCTTGAGCCATACACTCTCATCTGAAGTAGATGGAGGCATTTAAAGTATTTAATGCAGGTAGATAGGATTTTAATTTTAGATTAGACAATTTTAGAAGAAAAGAGGGAAACGGGATATAGACACCCTCATTGTGCATTGTAACATAATTATGAGCATTAAGAAGAAGAGAAGCAGAGAGTTGTGGAAGAACACCCATGTACAGAGCTTGAATTAATAGAAGAGTTTAATTCAAATCCATGGTTTTGTGTCTTTTCTCTGTGTATGTGTGTTGAATGCTATGTTCATGAGTATTTACTTCCTGTTATGCATTTGTTTTACATGCTATGTATGAATGATTTCTTGCTGAGTGTTTGAAATCTGAGAAAGGAAGTAGAAGAAATGAGTTTCAATTGTTTTTCTATCCGAGCAAGGATTCCTGCGAGTGCAGTTGAAGTCATTCGCAAGGAGTGCATTGACAGAAGGCTCAGATAATTTAACTCTTGTTCTCGTTCACCCAGAAGTGAAATTGGGTTATAGGAGCCGTGCAAGGAGTGTGCAGGCTAAGGAAAGTCTCAGTTGTGAATCTGAGAAAAGTATTGAAGGACTGTTGTTGTAGGTGTGCGCAGATTCGAAAGGGTCTCAGATATTTGGAAATATCTGAAGGTTGCCGCAAGGAGTGTGTGCAAGGACCCTCTTTGAGGCTCGAAGTTGAGAAAAGCTCTGGAGGAGTAAAGCCTTCGAAAACATTGAAGGACATTTGAAGTTTGTAGGCAAGCGGATAAGTCCAAGAAGGATTCCTTGGTTCATTTCGCAAAGTCATCAAAGGGGAGGATGGAAGGTCAGGATCTTTTGAAGAGGATTTGAGAAATCCCGCCAATAGTCAGATCTGTCAGAGGAGCAGGGAGGTTACGGTTGCGTCCAGAGTCCAAGCTCAGAAGATTGGGGACCACTGGATCTGCACATAGTTACCCGTCAACCATCTAATTTGACAGGAGTTGCATAGGATTTAAGTCCCCATGAGCAGAGGGGAAGGCATTGAGATATTGAGGCATCGAAGTTCGGGAAATCAGGGATCCCGTGGACCAGAGATCAGCAAATCCATTGTGGAAATACCGACGAGTTCAGAGCCGTCCATCTATTGGGACAGGTGACAAGAATCAGGAGTCATCGGTATATCGGAGATCTAGAAGTCAAAAATCTGAGACCCTTTGAGTCCCGAAACAGCGAGGGGATCATAGTCGTGGATCTCAAGAAGGACATGTGTCGTGTGATCACTCAACCGGGGATTCGGTCATCGGGGTTCATACGAGTGAAGTGAGTAGAATTTTCATTTGGGTGAAGTCTGAGGTTTGATCTGAACCGTCCATCAGTTGGGACGCGTGTCAGAAGATTTGGCAAAGTCGGGGTTCAGAGTATTGGAAGTCTTGAGGACAGGATACCCTTGCAGTTTGGAATCGCGAAATGCGATATCACGACAGCCACGAAAATAGTGTGGGCCACGAGAGTCAATGAGGTGGACAGGTGGCACACCATTTCAGAGTCTGGGGAAAGTAAAGTCCCAAAACAAGCGCATCAGGATTCGCGATCCCGCGAAGTCTGAAATCCTGACAGAGGTGACGGGACGTTGAAAAGTCAACCCGTGTGTGCATTGGAGTATCGGCACATCGGGGTTTGGGGTTCGGTAAATCCATTTGTTTGATATCGTGAGTGGAAAAATCGCGATAGGAGAAATCCCGATAAGGTATATGATTACGGTCATATAAGGGAAGGTCGCGTGGACTAAAGGCTTAGTCGGGAGGCTAAGGCAGTAGGGGAGTGCATCGGTGTATCGGGGATTGGGGGCCAGTAAAGCGAGTTGTTTTGGACATCGCAAGTGCCAAAATCCCGATAGGAGGAACCCCGATAACAAAGTAAAAGGAAAGTATTGATTTACATCGGATTTCAAAGAATCGCGAGGAACAAACGCGTGACCATAGGACTCACAAAATCGCGAAGTCCAATTTCCCGATAGAAGAAAGGGAGATCTGTGAGAGAGTTGTTGTGGGTGAAAATTTCTCAATAGGGAAATATAAGGATAGGTTAGTGTTCTTCGGGCTGAGGAAGGAGGAAAGATCCTGTGAGTGGATGTGTTGTTGCGAGCGTGCCTGCGTCAGCATTCAAGTAAGGTGACTTAGTACTAGTGTATGACAGTAAGTTTATAAAACACCCAGGGAAGTTCAGAAGGCATTGGATTGGACCATATGAGACCACCTATGTTACAGAAGGAGGAGTTTCACAGCTGAAGACACTGAACAGAGAATGGAAGGAAGGGTTGGTAAATGGGAGTCAGCTGAAGTTGTACTATGACAACCAGCTGCCTCACAAATCTCAGTAAAAACAAGAGGAAAAGGGTCTAGGTATCAGGTGCAGTTTAAACTAGGTAGAAGACACGGAAAATACAGTCTGCACAAGGAGGAAGAGGAGGCATAAAGTAGAAAGTAAAGGTTGCACTGTGTAGTCCAAAACTGAAGAAAAACAGAAGGATCAGATTTGAAGTGCCTCAGGAAAAGTCATGTGTGAGTGTTGGGGGCCTGTTGGACCTTGGGTATGGAATCAAGCGAGATCAAGGAAGAAGAGGTAAAATGTGAACTTTGCGGGAGACACAATGATTGTTATTGGGTCAAACTAGTAAGAAAAAGAGCATAAAAGAAGGAGAAAATCCCAAGAAAGCTATTCGTTGGATGAGGAGATTAGGGATGACAGATAAGCAAAGTATATGGATCGAGGACAACTCAGATAGTGGAAAAAGCCACCGTTAGCACCATGTGGGAAGAAAGGAGAGACAGACTGGTGTTATAACCCTAATTTTCACCAGACATGCTTACCTGGCATCAGGCCATCTCAGATTCCTTCTTTGCCAAAACATTGTTGAACAACTCTTCTTAAAAACCCCTTTTATAAAGGCCCATGTGCCCTGCTACATTACTGAATGCCTATACACTCTAGCTAACCCAAGACAACCCGCATGTACCTACAAAAGCACGAAAAAAGGAAAGTTGTTGACGGAACTCACAACTTTGGGTAAGTTAACTAAGCCTTTCAGCCATGCATGGCTGGACATTCAAACAAATACCTAGCTTCTTCTAGCCTATAAAAGAAGGGTTAGGGGTCCCATTTGGAGAAGGAGAATCATAGTAAAGAAACTATACCCGATTGAGCATTCCCTTTGTCCCAACCTTTAGCCATCCTTGTGCAAAGAGAAGTATAGAGCAAAGTAATTGGAAGACAGTGGAAGAATATCCCATGACCAGGATTGAGGAGCAGTAGCTGACTTTATCATTGTAAGGTATCATTGTGAAGTTAATACAAGAATTGTTTTTCCTGTCCCGCCATATGATATTGTCATTATTGGAATATTGATTGTATGATTGATTAAATATCTAACCCATTAGTTCATATATCAAATGCATGTGGAGTTCTTTGTTTGTCTTTAGTGAATGTAGGTCAGCATTGGGAGGAGAGTTGCAGTCAAAGAACGACCAAGCGTGAAAAGGGATCGACATCAAACACAAAGAATAAGGTACGCCAACTTAATCTTTTGAGCCTTGTATTTACATATGAATAATGGGGGTCTACGCATGGGATGATGGTAAAAAGTAAGAATCTTTAGGTCATTTCTGCATGCATGATAAAACCCTTAGTGCTAGTCCGTAGGAGGGATTTCCCACCCACAACAGAATTGGCAACCATACTAGGGATATCTAGGGTTTCTAGGAATATTTTTTGGGTATTTTTAAAAATTGGTTTCATTCCTTGTTTTTAAAGTTTCTACAAAAGTCTGAGCTAACAAAGATTCTAGTCTTCCATACCAGTTATCTTTGTTTCTTTGCTTGACTGCATTTTTATTTTTTTTTCTTTTCTGAGACCCACAGAGGTACACGTGGCCTATATAAGGTCTGCACGTGTGTACTCGTGCCCTACCTTCTCACAGCCTGCATGTACACACTAGTTGAGGAAGTGTCAGTCACGTGTATGATTCCAAAAAATTTCTTTTAGAGAGGCAGTCATCCTCTCCCCTGTCAGAAATAGTCCTTCTCAGGGGTTTTCTGGAACTCTTTCTAGTCTTTGTTGTTTGCAGTCTATAGCTTAGGTTTCACCTCAGATTGGCTTGTTCTATGAAGTTTTCCTTAAATTGTTTTCTTTTTTGTTAAAGTAAGTGTTTGAGTCTTCAAGAGATCCTCATTCTCAGTACCAGTAGTCTCTGTCTGGGCTGGATTGTTTGGCCTTTCATTTGTATTAGAGTTTCAAAGATACACATGGCCTGTATAAGACCAGCACGCATGTACACGCACTTGGACTTTACATAGCTCATGTGCACACTCTTGCTGTTGAACTGCCAGCAGTGTGCTTGCAGAGAAAAGTTTTGTTGGAGGTGAGGCAGTCATCATTTCCTTTGAAAAGAGTTAAACCTCTCATATTTTTGGGTCTCTGTCATAGCAGTCAGTAACTTAGGTTTGATCACAGCAATAGCTTTCTTTTTCATTAAGAAGTTTTCCTCAAAATTTTATTTTATAGGGTTTTTAGACAAGTGTGAGAGTCCAATTTTAATTTGCTTGTGTGTGATTTTTAAAGTGGATCTTTGCGATCTGCGCTTAGGCCAGAAGTTTTCTTGGTTTTTACTTGTTGATATTTTTCCTTTTTTCTTTGTGAGCATTCACATAAAAAAAAAATATTTTCTTTCTTTGTTTGGTTAAATAGTGTTGTTTTGCATTAGTAACCAGTGAAAATTATTTTCTTTCATAAGTTCTTGATGGTTTACTTAGATCATAAGTAGCTCATAGTCAAGTGAAATCCTTCTTTGATTTTGTTATTCAAATATCTTAGAAAAATTTTAAGTTTGAAAAGTTGTCTAAGATTTGAGTTAAGTGAAGGTATTTTGTTTCCAACTTTTTGTTTATTTTGCTTTCATCTTTCAAACATCACTAGTTTCACTTTCATAACCTTTGACTTAATACAAGACATAAAAATTAACGCTAAATCTAAAATTCATTAGATGTTTTATGTTTGTAGGGTCAACCAACTAGTTTAGGGTTATGGCCTTGAATTAGGTTGGAGAGGAAACTCTTCAAGGCCATTAAATCAAACATTGGAGTCTGAGTTAGGGAGTGTCAAAGTCCAGTATCATGAAATTTATCTGGGACCCCCCTCTAACATAGGGGCTAAACACGAGGTCACGTGCAGAAAGGTAGCGGAGATAACCCCTCCAAAGTTGGACCAATCATAGTGGTGAACACATATAGAGGGCTTGTCTTGGGATTCCGTCGATTGCATTTTCCACGAAGCTTCATGGGTCTCAAATCCGTTCGAGGTCCTCAATTGTCTTTCGAACCACTTGCCTTCGATACACTTGACAGGTTTCAGGATCGATACCCTTCTCATTGTGGTCTACCCGACTTTTGATTGTACCCACCTAGTGACTGATCGGGCACTGGCAACCTAGTTGCCTATATTTTTAGAGACATACACAGGTGACTACAGGGGTATACCACGGTACCTAGGATAGACATCGGGCCACACTTTGTAGAGTACACCTGAAGGGTGCTTTCGTGTTCAAGTTGCACTTGCACCAGTAAGTTGCTCTATTGTTGGTTGTTGTAACTGTTCTTCCAACTAGTTTAGTGTTTGCTTGTTTTATCTTGAAGGGACTTTTTTAGTGTGTGTTGTTTTTTGAACAAATAGAAAGCCCTAGGGTGTCTTTGATCTTCTCACACAGTGGAGGATCAAGAGATCTTTCGGTCATGAAGGGTTCTGGGCCTATAACCGGTTACACTGGAGCCACCTCCACCACCACTAAGGTGAAAGCTAGACCAACAAGGGTCTTTTGAAGTGACCGGGTCACAAGAAATTGTACCCGACCAACATCCAGAGGAAACGACCATTTTAGACTTTGGAGCGAAAGCTCTTGGTCCATCTGAAACTCCAACCACTGATCTTTAGGCACCCATCATGGTACTGATTCACCCTTACGAGTGTCAAACAATGTCGCATGCAGAAATGGAAACAAATGTTGTCACTTCTTCTGGGAATTCTTCAATTCCCACTATGGTTGTCACCACAAGAGAGTTTCCACCTCCTAACCCACTGTCATCAGTCCAAGCCACCATGGTCTCGACTGCCTCTACCTCAAATAGTGGGCCAATCTCATCTATGGCGGCAGCCATAACCCCTTTCACACCGAGTGCAACAAGCCCTCCGTTCTCATACAGGATGCCTAGCTCAAGTACAAGTCATGTAATTTCCTACTCCACTTCATAGAATTTAGGTCTGGGGGAAGGGAGCTCTAACACTCCTCTGCAAGGCCACATGGGGGGTACTTCATCTCCTTTTAGTGCTTTCCCTTACAAGGGAGGTCATATACCTCCTTTGTCTGCTTCACTCAGTGGCACCCACCAACAATCCGTCGGGCCACCTACACACCATAGTTTATTTGGAGTAGGGAGTCAAGGACCACCTTCTCATAATATGTTGGTAGGTTCGACACCATTTTCTTTGTTCGGTTCATTTGGTAACAACGCTTTCTCATCATCTTCTTTCCCGACTGGGGGCAATCCCGGTTATGGACAACCTATTTCTATGCAGGGTACTATATCTGCATAGGGGGCAAACCCAGGAACTTCTTCTGCATCAGGGCCTTGGAATTCTTGGCAAGGATCAGTTCCCTCATCAGGAATTTCGATCTGGGGAAATTCTTTTCACAACCAATGGAACCCCAGACAAGGTACTATCCCTATCCCCATGGGATCGGCATGGAGCAACCTGTCCCAAAGTCCTCCGAATGTAATGCACGCCCAACCATCTATGTCCTATTTTGGGAATCAATCGATGATGTCTCCTCACATGTAGAATCCGTACACTGGTCATTGCCATGGTTTTTACCAAAACCCAGGCCAGCAGCTGAACTTTTCCTGGAAACCTGGTGCTAGTCAAACTTCGAGTCCCTTTTTCCATGGTTATCACCAACAACCCAAACTACCTTTCCTGGAAACCTTGCATTTTCCAAACTTGACAAGGTTGTTGAATGACCTTATCTGTCACGATCCACGTTGGCCCCCTATGCCGACGAAGTTTCCTTCAGACATACCAAATCTCAAGGCCAATCCTAACGAAGATCCATGAGATCATGTGACCACCTTCCATCTTTGGTGCTCGTCTAACTCGTTGAAAGATGACTCCATACAATTGTGATTGTTTCAACGTACTCTC
The DNA here is from genome assembly GCA_009831015.1 of Picea engelmannii. Taxonomy (NCBI): domain Eukaryota; kingdom Viridiplantae; phylum Streptophyta; class Pinopsida; order Pinales; family Pinaceae; genus Picea; species Picea engelmannii. Next base: position 39,085 of record ML827105.1, on the reverse strand, counting down.
ATAGGGAGTGTCACGAAATGGTACATTGAGCTCGACCACTCAAGATACTCTTCCTTCAGCGAATTGACAATGGATTTTCTAATCCATTTCCAATTACCTGTGAGATACGACATTGGCACAGAATTGCTGGCCAATTTCTCACAGACAAAAGCAGACCATATCTCTGATCACATCCAAGAATGGAGACGCCAGACGAGTTTAATTAAGGTGCCAGTCCCACCAACATTTCTTCTCGAGTGGTTCCTTAATTCTTTGGTCCCATAGTTATCCAAAGACGTTGCGATGTCAAGAGTGTTTTTAGAAGAAAACACCATCATGAGATATCAACAGCTTGAGCTAATCTATTCTCGGTCTGGTTATTATACGAGATCTTCCCAAATGCGCCACACTCAATACTTGATAAAACCAGATAGAGAGTTGGACCACATGCCGATGGTATTGTTGGTTCAGCACAAACAAAGCCCGCTGAGAAACTGACGAAGCAATTGCAACAATTATCTATACAACACACAACGGCCAACCAAACTACTATTTTGGATGCTCTCCCTACTAAAACGTTGGATGTACACACAGTACAATTGACAAATCCAAAGGCCACCCAACAACCTGAAGGAAAGAAAAAACAACGAAAGAAGGGTAAGGGGGATAAGAAAACCACTAATAATGCTGGTGGGGACAACACTAAGAAACGGAAGGTGAGGTATCTGTGCAACCTGTGCACGGAAGACCACCCGACCCACCAATGTCCTCGGCTTGCAAAGGCCCAAAATTTTGTGACACAGCAACAGCCTGTCATGTTAACCAATCCATTTCAACATGGGCAAAACCTAACCCAAGCCTCTACAAGCATAGAAGGGGGCAGTCAAGGACCCTCTCCGTCTTCTAACAATCCCGCATCCGTGAATGTGTATATGATGAAGGGTGATGCTTTTATATCGACTAGATTGAATGACTACAGTAAACCAAGAACTTCTGAGAAGGGCAAAGAAACCAAACTCCCATCTCTTCCTCTCCAGATCGAGAAGAATTTGGGTGAAACAATGACACGCATCCCAAAAGGCACATTCAAAAAAGCTTCTCACAACCCAAACGCAAGGGCTCCCCAGAACTATTCTGTGGTGGAGTATTTGTCTCAAACCCCTTGTGCGATGTCCACTTTGGAGGTCCTCCAAAGATGCCCTTCCCAGAGGAAATCTTTGTTAGTCACTTTCGGATCTAGCGAGACTTGTAATATGGGTTCAATCGTGCTGGATAAAATCGACTTAAAACCTCGTCTACCTTACCACATAGTGTTTCAGATAGTAGTGGCTCACCCCATGAAACATTTTACTCAGAATTTTTTTCGCATGGTGGTTGATGAGGGCGCCTCGACATGCATTATGTCATTGGCATGTTGGAAGGCCATTGGCTAGCCCATTTTTTCTCTGTCACCTACTCCTCTCACTTCTTTCGATGGTCATTCATTCCGACCACATGGTATCATTCCCTCTTTCCCTGTACAGTTAGGAGGGAAGACTGTGTGCGTTGAGGTAGAAGTAGTCGACGCATCCCTCAACTACAATCTCTTGTTAGGAAGGAGTTGGACTTACACCATGTAAGCAGTGGTTGCTATATTTTTTTGAGTCTTGTTGTTTCCACACGAGGACCGGATTGTGACCATTGATCAATTGTCTTTCTCCCAACCTGACCCTTCATTGGGGGTATCCGCGGTCCCGATGATTGATAATCCCCAACTAGGCATAGTCAACGTAGGGGTTGGTTTGTGCCCATCTTTGATGGGTACCTTCAATTACCCGCCCCCTCAAGGCGATGTCAAGTTCATATCCAACCACCATAAGGTTGAGATTTTCCAAGTTTCTTC
>ML827105.1:7940-23089 GCA_009831015.1 Picea engelmannii | reverse complement strand
AAACAACATGATGTATACTATCCATCCATGGGTGTTGTATCTGCATGTGCATTTTCCTTCATGTCCAAATACCTTCATCAATCTTGCAGTCCAAAACCCATGACTAGGGTTGACATCAATGACAACAACCAATCTTCCAACACCTGCGCCTTGAACTTGTATGTTTGCAACACTCATTCCTCCTTTGTAATGTAACATTCTTTTATTCTTTTTCCAAAATTATTGAAAAAGACAAAAAAAATAAAAAAATCAAATATACCCCAAAAAGAGGAAGGGAAAAGTATTTTCTTTATTGGTATCATAATGAGTCACCCTTGGATAAAGCACATCTGTCTATTTGTTCGTCAAACTCTGGGATTTAATACGACCTTAGGAAGATTTTCTCACTACATAGAGTTGTGTCCTCCTCCATTTGGTTATTCTTCCAAACATATGGAGAGTTTGTGTTGCCTCTTGCCTCATAAACTTATGTTAATGCCATGCTACCTAAGTCTCATCATTTGTCATTCTATTTTCCAAGGGAATTTTTTACCAAGCCTGAGTTGGCCCCTTTTCATTTTGTCTCTTTCCCTCATGCCCGGCCATCCTGAACGTCCAATCAAGTCTTTGTTCGAAATCAGTGAAACCTTCAGTCTGATCATCAAGATTCTCTAGTCCATGATCGACGAGCCATCGAAGACCTCTGGGTAGTGAATTAGTACACTCATATTACACTCCTACCTGAGTTTTGAAGATTTTTAAGTTGTTGCTTGAGCTCTAAAGACCTCATCTCTAGCCATCGGGCCTTATCAACTTCTAGAAGATGGATACTCTACACGTATATCTTTTTGATTTCGAGATGTATCTTCATTGTGTATTGCTCACGGATACATTTTATATAGTTATATGACATGGATCTACAATGTATTTTATTGGTAGCCGTGATTCTATTTTATCCCGAGCATGGGTATGCCCGCCTCGGTGAGACAATTATTATTTTGTAGATGACACCTCCCGATTTCTGGTCCCTGGGCTCACTTGTTCAGCACATCGATGAAGATTGTTAATGTATTTCAGCCATCAGATGCTCTTCTGACCTCACACATTAGGGGGCATCTGTTATAACCCTAATTTGCACCAGACATGCTTACCTGGCATCGAGCCATCTCAGATTCCTTCTTTGCCAAAACACTGTTGAACAACTCTTCTTAAAAACCCCTTTTATAAAGGCCCACGTGCCCTGCTACATTACTGAATGTGTGTACACGCTAGCTGACCCAAGACATCCTGCATGTACCTACAAAAGCACGAAAAAAGGAAAGTTTTTTATGGAACACACAAATTTGGGTAAGTTAACTAAACCTTTCGGCCATGCATGGCCAGACATTCGACCAAATACCTAGCTTCTTCTAGGCTATAAAAGAAGGGTTAGGGGTCCCATTTGAAGAAGAAGAATCATAGTAAAGAAACTATACCCAATTGAGCATTCCCTTTGTCCCAACCTTTATCCATCCTTGTGCAAAGAGAAGTATAGAGAAAAGCAGTTGGAAGACAGTGGAAGAAGATCCCATGACCAAGATCGAGGAGCAGTAACCAACTTTATCATTGTAAGGTATCATTGTAAAGTTAATAAAAGAATTTATTTTCCCGTCCCACCATATGACATTGTCATTATTGGAATATTGATTGTATGATTGATTAAATATCTAACCCATTAGTTCATAGATCAAATGCATGTGGAGTTCTTTGTTTGTCTTTAGTGAATGCAGGTCAACATTGGGAGGAGAGTTGCATTCAAAGAACGACCAAGCGCGAAAAGGGATCGACATCAAACACAAAGAATAAGGTATGTCAACTTAATCTATTGAGCCTTGTATTTACATATGAGTAATGGGGGTCTAGGCATGGGATGATGGTAAAAAGTAAGAATCTTTAGGTCATTTTTGCATGCATGATAAAACCCTTAGTGCTAGTCCGTAGGAGGGATTTCCCACCGACAACAGCTGGCGAAGCCAGGGAAAAGAGGGTCAAGTTGACCTAGGGTTTTAGACACCTAGGTTTTGTATATCTAAGGTTTTGACACCTAGGTCATGACCTAAGGCTATTGGTGAGGGACTATATTTTATAAATAGAGGTCAAGAGGACCTAGGTCAGGTCAGTACTATTGTTGAGCATTGTTATTGATTGTTTGTCATTGAGAGAATATTGTATTGTGAGTGAGAGGAGTGTTGAGAGTAAGAGCCTTCTGGGATTGTAAGATCTTCAGCTGGGTGCGAATATCAAGTCTTGCAACCAGGTGTGCAAGAGGGGGAGAGAAAGAGAGAAGAAGAAGAAGATATGCTAGCAGAGAGTGCAAAAAAGAATTGTAAGATTTACCTTAATATATCATAAGCACAGTTCTATGGACATAGCCCTAGGGAGAGGGTGAACCACGTATATTTGGTGTTATGTGTGTGTGATTAATGCTTTATCTTTGTCTTTGATATACTGTTATTTCATTATTGTATTAGATCATATATATAGAATGTGGAGTAGATTTTAGTGATAAGTGAGCTACGTATACTGCGTTGTAATGTGTTAAGATCCACTTGATATTCCCATGGTTGTAGACATCTCTGTCCTGCAACCCCCCCATAGCTACTTCGGGTGAGACTGCATCTTCTTTGCAGGTGTTTTCGAAAGGGTCAATAGTTAGGGCTTGTTGGTGCGCTCTTGGAGTGAACCTTGGGTCTGCCCCTGTGCCAACACGTATCAAGAATGATCATTCCCATATTACAAGTCTCAGTAGATCCTAGGGTAGCTAACAAAGCTTTTCTCTGGGAAGGGAAAATCTGGAGGACTTCCAAAGTAGACATCGCACAAGGGGTTTGTGATAAATCATCCACCACAGAGTAGTTATGGTCGGCTTGTGCATTTGGATTATGAGAAGATTTTTTTAATGCACTTTTTGGGATGTGTGTCATTGTTTCACCCAATGTCTTCTCAATATGGAGAGGAAGAGGTGGGTTTTCGGCTTCTTTACCCTTCTCATAGGTGCTTCTCTTTCCATAATCATGTTCTCTAGTCGATATATAGGCATCACCTTTCATCATATACACATTTGTGGACAAAGGATTACTCGAAGATGGAGGGGATCCTCGACTGCCCCCTTCCATGCTCGAGGAGGCTTGAGTTAGATTTTTCCCATGTGGAAACGGGTTCATTAACATGGCAGGTTGTTGTTGTGCTAATAAATTTTGGGCCTCTTCAAGCTGAGGGCACTGATGGATTAGGTGGTATTCCTTGCAAAGATTACAAGGATACTTTGACTTATTCTTTTTAGTGTCACCCCCGCCAGCATTATCAGTGGGTTTCTTATCCCCCTTACCCTTCTTTCATTGTTTCTTATTTTCGTCAAGCTGTTGGGTGGCCTTTCGGTTTTTCATTTGCACACTATGTACATCTGACTTTTGGGTAGGGGGAACAGTCGAGCCAGTGGTCTGGTTGGTCGTTGTCTGCTATATCAACAATTGTTGCAATTTATTTGACAATGGATCAGCGGGCTTTGTTTGTGATGAACCAATAATGCTATCAGCATGTGGTCTAGACCTTTGTCTGGTTTTGTCAAGGATTTACCTCGGTACATCTAGAAAAATCTCGTAGAGTAAATTAGCTCTAGTTTTTGAGCTCTCATTATCGCGTCTTCCTTAGAAAACACTCTGGATGTTACGACGTCTTTAGATAACTGGGGTACCAAAGACTTAAGGAACCACTCTAGCAGGAATGCTGGTGGGAATGGCACTTTTATTAAACTCTTCTGGTGTCTCCATTCTCGGATGTGATCTGAGATATGGTCTTCTTTTTTCTGCTCGAAATTGGCAAGCAATTCAATGTCGACATCATATCTCACAGTAATTGGAAATGGTTCAACAAAGCCATTGCCAATTCGCTGAAGGAAGATTATCGTGAGCGGTCGAGCTCGATGTACCATTTCGCAGCACTCCCTATGAGAATGCATTGAAACAATCGCAACGGAGTGAAGTCGTCTCTTAACGAGCTGGACAAGCACCATAAGTGGAAGGTAGTCACATGATCGCCAGGATATTCTTTAGTCTTGGCCTCAAACTTTGGAATGTTCGAAGGCAAATTGGTCGACATAGGAAGCCAAATCAAATCGTGACAGATGGGGTCATTTGAAATTCTTGTCAAATCTGGAAAGTGCAAGGTTGCCAGAAACGGTAGTTTGGGTTGCGGATTGTAGCCAGGGAAAAAGGAGCCTGGAGTTTGACTGGCACCAGGTTGCTAGGAAAAGTTAGGTTGTTGGCCAGGGCTCTGGTAATAATTGTGGTCGTGACCAACGTACAAGTTATGCGCTTATTGAGACATCATCGGTTGGTTCCCATAATAGGACATAAAGGGCTGAGCTTGCATCACATTCTAAGGATTTTGGGAGGGGTTTCCCCCTGTCGATCCAACGGGCATAGACATTGGGCCTTGCCCAGGGTTCCACTGGATATGGAAAGGGTTTCCCCCGATAGGAATCCCTGGCAAGGGGACTAGTCCTTTCCATGAATTCCAAGGTCCTTGTGAGGAAGGAATTCCTAAGTGTGCCCCCTGTGTAGGAATAGTACCTTGTACAGGATGTGGTTGTCCATAACCGGGGTTTCCCTCGGCCAAAACGGCCATTGACCAGAAATCATTTTTACCAAATGTGTCGAACAAAGAGAAAGGTGTCGAACCAACCGGCATGTTATAAGGAGGGAGTGCTTGACTACCTGCTCTGAAAAAATTTACGTTAGTCCCAACAGAGTGTTGAGGAACATTGTCGAGTGAGGGGAACGAAGGGGGTATATGACCCCTGTCATAATGGAAAGTGATAAAGGGAGCTGAAGTGCCCCCCATAGATCCTTGTAGAGGAGCGTTGGAACTCCCTGCCCCTAGACCTAATGTCTACAGAGTGGAGGAGGAAAGTACAGTATTTGTACCGAATCCAGGAATCCCATATGAGAACAAAGGGCATGTCATGTTCTGGGTAAATGGAGCAGTGATCACCACCATGTATGGAATCATATCGTTTCCTGAGGTAGAAGCAGTCAAGACCATAGTGGCCCGGACTGGCGACGGTTAGTTAGGAGGTGGAACATCCCCTGTAGTGACAGTAGTGAAGGAAATATGAGTACTCCCTGAAGAAGTAGCAGTGTTTTCTTCCATTGTTGCTTGTGACACTACCTGATGCTCATAAGGTAGAATTTGTATGACAATGGGCACCGATAGATCAATGATGGGAGGGTTATATGGACCAAGAGCTTCTACTCCGAGGTCAGAAATGATTGGTTCCTCCAGAATAAAATTTTCTTCTCTTGAAGATGGGTTGGGCACAGTTTCTTGTAACTTGGTTGTCTCAAAATACCCTTACTGGTCTAGTTTTCACCTTAGCGGTGGCAGGGGGGGGGGTTCTAGGTCAAATGATGGTAGGCCCAAAATCCTTCGTGACCAACGGAACTCCTGATCCTCCACTGTGTGAGAAGATCAAAGACACACTAGGGAAATATATAATCATTTGAAAACCAACACGCACTAGAAAAAGTACCTATGAGATAAACCAAGCAGTCACTAGCTAGTTGGAAGAACAGTTACAACAACCAACACTAGAGAAACTTACCGGTGCAAGTGCAACTCGAATACGGAAGCACCCTCTAGGTATACTCTGAAAAGTGTGGCCCGATGTCCGTCCTAGGTATCATGGTATACCCCTATAGTCACCTGTGTAAGTCACTAGAAAGATAGGCAACTAGGTTTCCAGCGCACAAACAGTCACCAGGCAGGTATAGTCGACAGTCAGGTGGACCGCAATGAGTAGGGTATCAATATTGAAACCTATCAAGGGTATTGAAAGCAAGTGTTCTGGAAGACGACTGAGGACCTTGAACGGATTCAAGACCCATGAAGCTCTGTGGCAAATGCAATCAACGGAATCCCAAGATAAGCCCTCTATATGTGTTCCCCACTACACTTGGTCAGGCTTTGGAGGGGTTATCTCTTCTACCTTTCCTTACACGACCTCATGTTTAGCCCCTATGTTATAGGGGGGTCCCGAATAACTTTCATGATACTGGACTTTTGACACTCCCTAGCACATACTCTTATGTTTGTTTTAGTAGCCTTGAAGAATTTCCTCTCCAATCCTAAATCAAGGCTCTAGCCTAGACTAGTTGATGGACCCTACAAACATAAAGTCTAGTTGATTTTAATTAATCGTTACTTTTAGTGGTTGTCTTAAGTCAAAGGGAATGAAAGTGAAACCATTGATGTTTTTCAGAGACGAAAGGGAAGAGCATATAATAAAAAATGGAAACAAATTACTTCTTCACAAATTCAATTTTGCACATTCAAACTCTTTAACCAACTTTTCAAACTCTTTTTTTTCCTAAGATCTTTTAACAAAAAACTCAAAACAAGATTTCACTCGACTATGAGCTACTTATTTTCCTAAGTCAATCAGTCAAGAACTTACGAAAACAATATTTTCCCTGATGATTAATACAAACAACCAACTACTTAACCAAACCAAGAAATAAACTATTTTTTTTTTATTTTATGCTAGAAAGGAAAAAAAAGGAAAAATGATGACAAGTAAAGGCCAAGAAAAGACTTTTGGCCTAAGCGTAGATCGCAAAGAGTTAACGACAATAACACACAAGCTGATTGAAGCAGACTCTCACACTTGTCTAAAAACTCTATTATAGAAAAACAGAGGAAAAACTTTTAATGAAAAATAAATCTGCACTGTAATCAAACCTAAGCTATAGACTGTTATGACAGAGACCCAGACAAGATAAAGAAAACCCCGGAGAGGTGTGACCCCTGACAGGGAAGAGGATGATTGCCTCTTCTAAAAATAAAAAAAATCTCAATAGGTACACTACTAACAATTCAACAGCCAGTGTATGTACATGGGTTGTGCAAGGTCAAGGTGTGTATACACGTGTGCAGGCATACTACAGGCCGCGTGTACCTCTGTGACTCATCAAAAAATTGAAAAACAAGCAATCAAGCACTGGCAGGGAGTACTGGTATTGAGAACCAGAATCCCTTGAAGACCTAGAAACTTACTTTGACAGAAAAAGATGCAAGGAAAAAACTAATCTGAGGTTATACCTAGGCTACAGACTGCAACAACAGAGACCAGAACTAGATCCAGAAAACCCCTGAGAAGGATCACTTCTGACAGGGAAGAGGATGATTGCCTCTCTTTAAAAAAAAAAAATCTGGACTTAGACAAACTACTGATCTTTCAGCAGCTAGCGTATGTATGTGGGTTGTGTGAAGTCAGGGCACATGCATACGCGTGCAAGCCTTATACAGGTCGTGTATTCCTCTGTAGCTTCCCAGAAAAGAAAAAACAGTCAAGCGAAGAAAGCATGGAGTACTGGTATGGAAGACCAGAATCCCTAATAGCTCAGATTCTTGCAGAAACTCGGAAAAAAGTTAATAAAACCAATTTAAAAAACCCAAAAAGTATCCCCAAAAACCCTAGAGATTTCCCCAGTATGGTCGCCAATTCTGTTGTGGGTGGGAAATCCCCCTACGGACTAGCATTAAGGGTTCTGTAATGCATGCATAAAATGACCTAAAGTCTCCTACTTCTTACCAACATCCCAATCATAAACCCCATTATTCATATGCCAATACAAGTTTAAAGAGATCAAGTTATTGTACCTTAGTTTCTATGTTTGATGTCGATTCTTTAACATTCGGTCTCTCCTTGACTACAAATCTCTTCCCAAAGTTGACCTACATTAAAAAATAGACAAACAAAGAAATCCAAACATTCATATGATCTATAAACTAATGGGTTAGATATTCTATCAAAATATAATTAAATTTAAATATTGACACTCTCATATGGCGGGACGGTATAAGTACTTCTTTTATTAATCTCACAAGAGTAACTTACAATAGTGAGATCGACCATTGCTCCTCGAATTTGGTCCTGGGATCCTCTTCAACTGTGCTCCAACTGCTTTTGTATATTCTTCACTTCACACACTAGTTGCAAAAGGTTGGGACAAAGGGAATGCAAAATCGGGTAGAGTTTATTTACAATTATTTTCCTTCTTCCAAATGGGACCCCTACCCCTTATTTTATAGGCTATAAAGGGCTAGGTATTTGGTCAAGTGACCAGTTATGGGTGGTCAAATGGTTTAGGTAACTTACCCAAAGCTGTGAGTTCTGTATGCAACTTTCCATTTTTCATGCTTTTGTAGGTATACACAAGATGTAGTGGGTCATCTAGCATATACACGCATGTAGTAGTGTAGCAGGGTGCAGGTGCCTTCAAAAAGGGTGTTTTTAAGAAGAGTTGTTAAGTAGTGTCTTGGCAAAAGATGTAAAATGAGATGGCTTGATGCCAGGTAAGCATATATGGTGCAAATTAAGGTTATAACAATGAGCTTCAACCACATCATCTAACCAGCAGAGTTGGGCTGGCTCATCCCCCAACTCTAGTTCTGCTGATGACAGGGGTGCAGTGGACACTGCATGGCTAGACTGAAGGGTTTTTTGTACCCCTCAGAACTTGACCTTAAGTCTATCATACATTTCCTCCTGCTTAGCTTCTTGTTTCTCCACGATTTCCAGTGAAGCCTCGTTGAGGGCTGCTATGATGAAGTCTAATTCATGCACCAAACATGTACCAATAATGCATCAAATACACATAAACTATGACTCATCAATATGTTCCAGCATCATTAATTATACACCTCATGTATGTGCCAACTCATCAACTACTTGTCTCAACCATGTACCCAACATGTGCCTCAACCAAAATCCCTCATCAATTTAATCATCCAAATATGATTTGTAACTCTGTAATAGACCTGGTGTATATGATCACATACCTACAAACCTTCCTTAACTTTAACAACAAGAGACTATCATTTTCATCAAACTTTACTTTAGTCTCACATGACTAATTTTGGATTAGTAAAAAACCCTAACTTGCAATAATCATAACTATGTACCTGTAATGAATAAATATATGAAAATGATACACAATGTTCTTCAGTGTCTTTTATGAAATTTCTCCAGATTTCGCTACTTGGAACCTCTGAGAAAAGGAGTTATAACAAAAATGGCATACCTTGTTGAATTCTGGCTTATTCTAGAGAGAGAACTTGTAGAAAATTCCCCGCACAGAATATTTGGGTATGGATATGAAAATTGTACACATAATACTAAATAATGTACTCTAACCAATACATTTGGTCTTACTAAATTTGGATATGTTATGAATAAGTTATGACGTTTTTACCCGAAACACCTATTTTAGACTAGTTTCAGGACTAGCCACAAACCCTATTTTCCACGGCATGTAACTCCAAAAATACAACGAACCAAAAGCTGAAATTTGTATCACAACTACTTGGATATGTTTCCTCAATGGCCTCACAATTTCAAGGTCTGAATCATTCTAGAAAAAAAATTATTGCGAAAATGGTGTGATGACCTATAAATAACATACCTTAGAAAGCATCATCAAAAGAATTTATCCTCCCTTGAATTTTGGCCTTCTTTACTTCACCTTCCCTCTAAAATTTGGCTTAGATATCCTTTGGTTACCTCATTCACATGTAAATATTCAATATTCTCAAGTGTGATTAAAATTAGAGAGCCTTGCCTCTTATTTATACTTTCATGTAGCTTCCTCAAGGGGTTACCTTTTAACCATCTTAACCCATTTTCCTTATTTTAGGGTTAACCCACTTCTAACCACTTGTCCACTTAGTAATTTATCCATTAAATTTATTATTTAAATAATTTATTTTTTATCCACTTTGACTTATAGTACACTCATCACTTCACTTTACCTTCTAAAATCTCTTAAACCACTTTGACTACTTTGACCTTTTGGGGCTTCTAGATGACTCATGAGGGTTCTCCAACTTCACATGGCCATAAATCTCTAACTGTGAGGAGTTATGTGACATTACACATACCACCAAAAATGGCATAACATTTACTATCCATCTAGAATATTATTACCTGCAAATATATCAAAACTCATACCATTATCCATCAAACAAACTTGGGTCCATTACCCAAACCTTTCTCCAACTTCATATGGCCATAACTCTCTAAGCGTGAGGAGTTATGTGACGTTCCACATACCACCATAAATGGAATGACATGTACTTTCCATCTGCAATAGTCTTACCTGAAAATATATAAAAAATCATACCATTATCCATCAAACAAAATTGGGTCCATTACCCAAACCTTTGTGCTACCAGACTTTATTCAAGGGTTGACATCAATGACAACCAACCCAAATAATCAACAATGCATGACCTTCCTGTTCTGTAGCACATGTATGTATGTTCCCTATCTATATTGTAGCTCATGTATGTACGCGACCTATCTATTATGCAGCCTGCATATGCCTTATGAAAACTAGGGTTTTCTCTCTTCTAAACAATTCAGACCCTTTGCAGCCTCTTTCACATCAACCTGCAACTTATAACTATGTCCATACATTAATTGTACCCTATGCATACATCCTCATACATATGCTTTACCCAAAGCATATATATATATCTCTAGTCATGTGCCATATAAGTGTGTGTAATCATGAACACATATAATAACTCTCACATGAACTAGACATTAAACCATTTTTTATATTCAGCCTCTCAATACATCAACCACTTCACAAATATAAGATCTCAACCATGTATCACAAGAACCCTTAACCATATTCCAAGAAATACAATATGTGCCTCAACACTAACAAGATATATCAATGATAAATATTGATTATACCAATACTATTTTTCTGTAGATTAGACTTATATAGAAGGTCCCATGCAACCACTAATATCTATAGGGAAAATCCTCAGACCTCCATAAACATTTCTCATGTATACAACAAAATCCTACTCATAGAAATAAGAAATACCTTTTGAACCAATAGATAGATCTGATGTACCTGATCACTGTAGACCTTCTTGGGATCTTTCTTCTAGATTCTAGAGACCCAACATCTTCATCTTCTCAAGTTTCTAGGGATTTTATTTCATGTACGTGCCCTAATATACTTCTATCCCACATACATACATGCCATGCTCCATTGCATCCCACGTACACCTAAAAAACTAGGGATTTTTCAGTATTTTCTGTAATTCTAAAACTTTCTCCGTCAACCCTTCACGCTACCTCAGACTTGTGCAACTTCAGATATGTCAATGAGTACTAGCAATAAACCTTACACAATAATATATATTCAATGTGCTCAATAAGTGCTAATAGGATAGGATTTCTCTCTTATTTATACTTCCATGTAGCTTCTTGAAGGGGTTATCGTTTAACCAACTTAACCTAATTTCCTTATTTTAGGGCTAACCCACTTCTAACCACTTGTCCACTTCTAACCCACTTTGCTACAAACAGTAAATTCTCCACTTCTAGTTGCAACTAATTTATTTTTAATTATTTTCTTATTGCAACAACTTAACCCATGATTAACTCCTAGTTTTACATGTTTGACTAGTCAACTTCTTCTAGGAGCTTCTAGAATAATTTTGACTTCTTTGACCTTGTAGATAACTCATGAGGATTCTCCAACTTCACAAGGCCATAAATTTTTAACTGTTGCAAGTTATGTGGTGTTCCACATATCACTGGAAATTGCATGACATGTACTATCCATATAGAATAGTATTACCTACAAATATATTAAAATTCATACCATTATGCATCAATCAAACTCAAGTCCCTTAACCATACTGTTGGGGCTACCAGAATTTTCTGACGAACTTTCTTCATGGGTTGACATCAATCACAACCAACCCAATTAATAAACAATTTCATACCACTGGACATTCATGGGCATGATATGCCAGCTCGTGATGCGACCTCCCATCCTCCAACTAACCTTTTACGCATTCTTAATCATATTTTATTGTGGGTCCCCTTTTACTCAAAGATAAGCATTTCATTTATTTCTTGGGTGATCCCTGGAAAAATCATCTAGAATGTTCATACATAGGATTTTATCTTTTACCCAACATCAATCCCTCTGGGCCTTCAACCCCTTCTTCCCATAGAATGAGGGGCAACCCCTTCTTGGGTCAATACACGCTAAAATCCCAAGAGATAAGGAAAATGGGTGGGAACAATGATGGAAAGTGTTGAGTATGGTCAGGAATGGTATGATGGATCTTAAATGGAGTTCCTAGTAGAAAACCCATCCCAAAGGAAGACCACTTAATAGGGAATAATGTTAACCACCAAGGTGAAGTAGGGAAAAAGGCATAATGTCCAAGCATATATTATGAAATCTAGAGAAATCTAAGATACAACATACCCAAATGGATTAAATATTGAAATGATGCTTACCATAAAATTGACTTGTACCTCATAGAGCAAGGCCCACTTCCTTCCAGAAGCCAACTGATGTGGTAGATGACATCTAAAAATTTGTGACCTCTATGGTGGTGAGAAGGGTCTCCATCTATGCAAAAGGATACTATTGGTCATGTAATCTCTTGGTACTCCATATCTGCAACCTGAGGGCCTCGATACATAATATACTTAGTTATCCACAAAATGGGGATAACATCTAGCTCCTACTTGGGGACATGTGCTCACCGTAGAGTGAATGAGAACCACAACATCTCCTAGTAGACATATTCCTGCCAAACAATCATACAAATGGATCAAATCATATAGGGTGGTGCTATCACCCTTAGTCCATATAATATAGAAATCCAAAATAGAAACTAATCTAGAAAAGAAAAAAAATTGACACTTTTTCAAAACTTTCTAAGCTAAGCATGAAATAAATATGCAAGTAGAGAAAAATGAAAATGAAATGAATCTAAACTAATATGAGAAATCAATATGAAAATGTAGGGAATCAAAATGACTTGCCTACTTAAATAGGACCTTGGGGCGCTGAAGATCACGTGCTGGATGATGTCAAGTGAAGTCATACAACCAATGAAACCATTTGATCATCTTATCAAAGTATCTCTCCCTGTGCTTAATCATATAATACAACAAATATAAGTCAACAACATAATAATCATGAGTATAAACACACATATAATCAATCATGAAATAAAACTCATGAGATGGGTGGAAGGGAGGAAATATTGTTGGAAAGAGAAATAATTTGCCTGATGATCCCACCTAAAAGTGTAGCCACAAGCCTGATCAATCCATCTCTGAAGAGGGCTACTATACATAGACGATGAATCATAGTTGTCTTCCTCTTCACTTAGAATATCACTGCTCCCTAAAGGATGAGAAAGGACAAGATATCCAAAGAAAACTCTATGATTTCCCAAACAAGAGGAAACGTGGTAAGGCACAACCTTAGAGAGAAACTCCTCCGTCAGACTCAGGAAATGTATCTTATTTATTTTCAAATCCATTCCCAAAGTCTTGACATGAAATCACTTCCATTTGGTAGTATGGACCTCAGAGTGATTTGGGCAGGCCACGACCTGGTGTCTATCAAAATCTGAGTATGGTGGTTGAACATCATCCTGAAAATGTTGTGTCAGTTCATCCTCGAATAGATGGAATAAATATGTAACCATATCATGAGGTTGGCACATATATGGACCATCTGTATGTAAAAATAAATCCTCTTAAGAAATTCTTTGTGTATCCTTTATCCGAGGCATGCCTTCATTTTCGTAGATAGGATCTCCGTAAAAAATAAAGCAACCCAAATCCCATTTGAATCTCCCAATCTATATGAAATCATCGATGTGATCATCAACTATATCTGAGGGTTGTTCCACGGATTCATCTTCATCATAGGAGATGATTAATTCTTCACAAGACTGGATAACTTCATTTTCTTCAAAAGGGAAAGAAGATAACAAGGTCTCTTTCATGCCTTCTACAAGAGAAACTTCATCGATATCCTTTTGGAAGTTTTTTTCATTTCCAAAGTTATGGAACAAAGAATTATCAAAGTTTTCAAAAGGATTATAACTCATCATATTCTCTTCTTGATGTGCAAGCGAATTAGATATTTGGATGTCTTCATAAAGTGGAAGGGAAAATACTTCATCTTCATCATATGTCTCATCTAGATCTTCTTCATCGGGGTCTTCTTCAAGATTTTATTCATCCTCATCTACAAGAAAACCTTCTATGAAAAGAACATCTTTGAGATCTTGGAAAGTATCTTGAAAATTATGGGTAGTTGGACGATAATGTTTGAGAAATTATTCAATGAGATTGGTAGAAGAGGGGATTCTCTTCAGGTTACATGAGTGTGCAAGAAAATTCATTTGACTTGATTCTAGTGAAGATACACAATTTTTCATTAGCACATCCTCATGTATCACATCTAGGCTTGAATCTTACTTCATATAGTTGATGACATGAGTGACTGCTAGAGCCAGATCACCATTAAATTTAGGGAAACTATCCCTCCACTCTAGGGAGAAATGTCGGATTACTGAGAGGGGGGGGTGTGAATCAGTAATAGCATAATTATAATCCTTTTTCTTCAACTGTTATATCAATGTATAATTATTATCCAATAATGAGTAGTAAGAAATAAATAATCACACACATACATAGTACACCGGTGTTTTACATGGAAACACAAATCGGGAGAAAACCACAGAACGCTTTTTCTTATATGTCTTGAAGATTTACATTCATTGTAAGCACCAACTTCCTTTGTTTTCCAGTTGCAACTGGAAGGAGTCTCCAACCCCCTAGTTTCTCAGGATACAACCTGAGGGAAGCTCCAACTCCCCAATTCTCTGGATACAACCAGAAGGAGGCTACACCCCCCTATGTTCTCCGACTACAACCAGAAGGTGGCTACAACCACCTGTCCTTGCCTCGTCCTGCCACCCTGAAGTAGAAGTAGAATTATGGAACCATTGTCACACTATCACTATGAGATATACCTCTATAAACCTGTACCAATAAATATGAACCATGCATCAACCTGTACCTCAACCTGTAATCAACCTGTACCATAAACAAGTGCATCAACCATGAACCAACCTGTACCAAACAACCTGTAATCAACATGTACCATAAAAAAGTGCATCCAACCATGTACCAAGTATGTACCAATTATGTGTCAACTATTCATCAACTATAAATCATCAATATGTACCAACATCATCAACTATACACCTCATGTATGTGC
>ML827104.1:81016-94577 GCA_009831015.1 Picea engelmannii | reverse complement strand
TTTATATGTTGTCCATATCTGATATCTCTTATTTAAAAATACAACAATCACTTTATTTCAATTTAATGAATATAGGTTTATCTTTTTCATTAATTGAATTGTTTTGCACAAATTGTTACACACAGATTTATCTCATTGTGATGATTTGTAAATCATAAAATTGTTGTTATATTTTATGTATTGTTTGTCTTGTCCTTTATATTTGAAGAGCACGGTTTCTTCTAGTTTACTCGAAGCTCATGGAGAATCTGGTGCGGGTTTCGTCCCACCGGACAACTGAATCAATTACTGCATACAGGACAAGCCTGAAGCGTTACTTCAGGTCAGTTTGCTATTTGTCATTTAATAGTTATCTTATTAGTGTTATGTAAGTAGTTTAGAGAAATATATTAGTTTATATTCATAGTTAGAGTTATTATTGCTTAGCTTAGATAGTTTTTATTCTATTTCTTTTTCATAAAATTATAAAAATAAAAATAAAATAGTTTCACTGTCTTAGGACAGATTACAAATGACTTTTGCAGGTTTTAATTTAAATCTATAATTTGTAAATATTGTATATTTTTAATTAAAGATGATTCCGTTGATAATTAAACATTTACTTTTATAGAATTATAGTTGTATGATTTAGGTAATAGATTGTATATATGTAGTTTAGATTTGTTTATTAGTTAGTTTTAATTATTGTTTTTATTTAGATTAGTTTCTTAGTGTAGTTTTCATTTGTTTTTCTAGGACTTAGATCGACCAACAGAGCCACTAAACCCTTCAGGGTGGGTTATCCCAAATGGCTTGGGTTATTTAGACAACCCCGGACCAGATCCACTCTTCCGGTTGGTGAGTGTTCATTTTCGTCCGTCAACAAATGGAGCTAGAAGGAGGGCCTGCAATTTATTAATGGCACGAGGAGGTCGTAAGATTCCTCCACCACCTAATCGCTCACCTATAGTGAAAAGAAGTCATTCGAACGATAACATCCCCCCTCAAACAAAAACCACATCAAACGACGATCCATAGATCACAGTTGAGCCAGCAACCCCAAATCCTACAAGTGGTGACATACAAGAGATTGTCCGCGAATCTCTTATAAGAACACATAGTTCCTTAGCTCGTTTGAGGCAACCAAATCGACCTTTGGACCAACCTTTAGATTTATTTGATATCAGAGAACAACTCAGAGGCACTAACCTCACTATGAACCCTACAGATCCAATCCTCACTCCTGCTGTAGGGGGATCTGGAATACCTCCCTCACCACCTCCCTCATCTCCTTCTTCTTCTGGAGAAGACTCCTCTGACGAAGGCATTTCCCCTTCGTAGCCTTCCACACCGCTTACACCAATGGACAACCAGAAAAATCCTGCTAGACCTTGGCTCGATCAGGATGCGATAGCCGTACCTGGAGATCAACATCCCTTACCCAAACATCCAGAGAAGTGGCTTCCCAAGTTTGATCCTGACTCTAAACAGATCGCTGAAGATCACATTAAAAAATTTATGTTAGCCATTAGACTTTGCAATGTGGACCATGAAGACGTAGTCTGTAGGTTGTTCCCCTATACTTTCGAGGGAAATGCATCTACATGGTACTTTGCCCAACAACCCGATACCATCATGTCTTGGGAAAAGTTTGAATCCTGCTTTTTGGAAAAGTTCGGAGATGGTAAGCCTCTGAAATTCCTAGTCATGGACATTTCTAACTTAAGAATGAACCCAAAAGAGAAAATTAAAGACTTTAATCAAAGATTCTTAACACTTAAGAACCGAATCCCTACAGATTCGATGCCTGGCAAGAACCTTAGCATAGCATACTATACTAAAGATTTACATCAAAGTATAGCCATTTGGGTTAAACGATCAAAGAAATCCACGTTGTTAGAAGCCTTTGAGGAGGCTAGCCAGATTGAAAAAAGACATACTTAGTCTAAAAGACACTACTATCAATTAAACAAAGACTATTTCTTCTTCCAAAAAGAAGATCGAAATCCTCCCTAGACCTACTGAAAGTAAAACAAAACCTAAAATCTCGGATTTAAAAAACTTAGCTAAAGTCGTTCAAAAACTGTCGAATCAAGTTATAGACTTGAAAAGGATGACCGAAGAAGCTTCTTCGAGAAAAGGGCCTTATAAACCACCGTTCATGAAATATTTTCCCACCAACCGACCTAATCTGAATACTGAGGGCCTTAATTTAGAAAGTCTGCAATACGCCCTTCAAACAATTCTAGAAGCCCAGGATAACTTGATGCCACCTGAGATTCCTGAGGAGGTTGTTGAACAAGAGACAGTTCAAGAAGAAGAATCTTCTCCAAACATTTTTGGACACTTCCTGGATAGAATCTTTCAATCTAACATCGATACAGTCCATCCCTATAATACTAGGAGTAAAACAACAAACAAACCTTCTTCCGATAACACTATGACTTTTCCTCCAAAGCAATCTAAACCAGCTAAGACTAAACAGAGTCATGTAAATTCCAACTTAGATTATAATTTAGTTGAAGATATTAAAAAGTTAAGGGCTAACATTTATGTTTATGAGTTATTGAAATTTCCATTTCTACTACAAAAAATGTTACAAAATATCGCAGAGAATGGAAAAAATGGTAATTCAAGTGGTAACAAGGTTGTTTAGAACAAAGTTCCTCAGAAGACTTCTACTAAAAACAATATTGATTCTCATGATAAAGGAAGCCTTCCTGTAAATAATGTAAATAATGTAGATAAAGTAGCTTTAGAAACTGCAAGTAAAAACCGCAAGCTACCACCCTTAGCACTCGCAGAAATGTACCTCCATTTTTGTTAACTTTCGAAATCTTTAATAGAAACGTGCACAATTGTATGGTAGACTCAGGAGCGTCATCCAATGTGATGCCATGGTCTGTGTGTCAGAAGATTAATGCTGACGTTGAACCATCCACTTTAAAAATCATCCAACTTGATCAAACCAGTGTTAAAGTTGTAGACGAATTAAGGAATGTACTTATAAGATTATCGTCTAACCCCAAGGTTCATCAAGTTATTGATATTATTGTAGTGGATATTCCATAAGTATATGGTTTCTTTTTAAGAAGGGACTGGTCGGAGTAGCTACAAGGCTATTTCGTGACAGATTGGTCTCACCTATGGCTTCCAAAGAACGACAAGCCCAACAAAATCAAGGTAAATCGTGAATGCTACCTTAAGTTCAAGGTCACAGATCTGAACGATCCAAATGATCCATTTACACCTTTTGTCGATTCACCCGAAATACAAAGGATGGATACCTTCTTCAGCAATTTCATGGCCGAGGCTTCAGCTATCACCAACCCAGAACAACAGTTCAAGATTGTGGCATATGTGCAGCCAACATCTTTTACACAACGGTCTCATGCACCCAATAAAAATCAAATTTGGTCTTTATATTTTGACGGGTCAAAGTTCAAAGAAGGAGCTGGTGCAGGTTGCGTCATTATTGATCCCTCAGGTAATAAAACCTTGATTTCATGTAGGCTAGAATTTGAATGTACTAATAACACAGCAGAATATGAGGCTTTACTACAGGGTCTCAGAAAAGCTTTAGATATGAACATTCAAAACTTGACTACCTTTGGCGATTCTGAAATTGTGGTTAGACAGGTAAGAGATTCTATCCTCTGTCTATCTCCGCATCTTAAAAGATACCAATCCGAGGTATGGAATTTAATGAATAAATTTTTTGCTTTCAATATAAATTCTATTCCTAGATTGAATAATTCTGAAGCAGATCTATTAGCTAACGTAGCTTCCAAACTCTTTCCTGCAGAAGGCTTGTCCCCGGATGCATTCTCCGTCGAACTATTTTTCAGACCATCCCTTCCCAACAACATCACAAACTGGAGGTTCTTCGACGACGATCAACATATTATTAGCTTCCTTCATATGGAAAAAACTTTTCAAGGCGCGGTCATAGACGAATGCACTCACGACGACAATTTGCGCGATTTCACAGTGATACCAGATCCAAGAACTCCTGAATCTTCATCGGACATGGTAAATTTGATCCCTAAGTCAATAGTTATATTAGAGAAGTTTTATGATCTTCAAGATAAATTCAAAAAATCGGTCAACTGTAAAACCAATAGTTCCTTGTTATCATATGAAAAAGTAAACTTAGGAACGAATGACAATCCGCAATGCATTAATTTAGGGGTGGGGTGTTCTGAACAAGAAAAAGTTGCATTTATTAAATTGTTCAAAGAATTTAAAGATGTCTTTGCGTGGACATATGATGACCTTAAAACTGTCGACCCTAACATCATACAACACGTCATTCCTATGAAACCCCAAACCTTACCCTTTCAAAAAAAATTAAGAAAAATGCACCCTAAGCTCGAACCGACCGTCAAAAAATAATTAAATAAGATCGTAAATGCTAAGATAAGTTTCCCTATTAGGCACACTCAATGGGTCTCCAACCTTGTCCCTGTCCGGAAGAAAAGTGGGGAAATCCGACTATGCGTCGATTTTCGAAACCTTAATAGAACGTCTGATAAAGACAACTACCTTGTCCCACCCATGGAACAGATCCTTCAACAGGTATATGGTTCTGAGAGGCTATCCTTATTGGATGGTTTCTCGGGCTACAACCAAGTCTTGATGTATCCTCCAGACCAACTTAAAACTACCTTCCACACCCCATGGGGCACCTTCGCCTATCGAAAAATTCCCTTTGGACTGATTAATGCCGGTGCCACTTTCCAGAGAGAAATGGACATTGCTTTTTGAGGCTTAATCAATCAGTCCATCTTAGTTTACTTAGATGATGTTACTATATTTTCTAAAAACAAAAACGATCATCTAACTCATTTAAGAGTTGTTCTACAGCGATGTCGTAAATACGACATCTCCTTGAATCCTAAAAAATCCATCTTTGCAGCAGAACAAGGTAAACTCTTAGGATTTATTGTGTCAAGAAAAGGGATGATTATCGACCCCGAAAGGACTCAAGTCATATCGAAACTTCCCCCTCCTACTTCCAAAAAGTCTATGCAGTCTTTCTTAGGCTAGATAAACTTTGTTAGGAGATTCATCCCCAGCTTCTCCGAAATGGTCAGACCTTTACAGAATTTAATTATGAAAGATGCACAATATCATTGGGTACCCTTAGAAAATCAAGCTTCTAATGCAATAAAGAAGGCCATAATAGATGCTCCTTCTCTCATGAGCCCCGACTTTTCCCAAGACTTCACCCTCTACACTTTTTCTTATGACCGTTCCTACGCTGTCGTCCTAACTCAAAAGAACACCGAAAACAATGAAGCACCCATTGCCTTTATGAGATCTGATTTCAAAGGCGCGGAACTTAATTACCCAATGGTATATCAGTAAGCCTACACTGTTTTCAAAGCAGTCAAGCACTTTTGGTCTTATATTTTGAAATCCAAGACAAAGATTATTGTCCCTTACCCAGCCGTTAGGAATCTGTTAGTGCAGAAAGAACTAGGTGAAAAGAGGCCAAATTGGGTTACCTCCTTGTAGGAGTACGACATAGAAATAACCCCAGCTCAGATAGTGAGAGGCCAAGGGTTATGCAAGTTAGTGGCTGATTTAGCAGCGGGACAACAAGAAGAAAGCGATAGGTCAAGCCTAGGACAACACGATCAAAATGCAATCTGTTGTGCACAAAACTCTGTTAGTCCCTGGTATGACGATATAAGATTCTGTCTTGAACATGGGTCAGCCCCTCATCATCTGGATCCCACTAAAAGAAGAGCTTTGAGATTAAAATCTGCCTCCTTTCATTTGGTTAATGGTGTTCTGTTTCGTCAAAATTTTGATGGTGTATTGATGCGTTGTCTTGAGAAAGATGAATCAGAAAAAGCTTTACTAGAGTTGCATGTAGGAGAAGCTGGTGGGAATTTTGGTGGTGACACCACTGCCCATAAATTTTTGAGAGCCGGTTACAACTGGACCATGCTTTTTATAGATGCCCATGCCTTGTGTCACAAGTGTATTATTTGTCAAAAAGCATCAGGGCGGTTACAGAAACCAGCCTTTTCTTTGCAGCTCGTTTTAGTAGACTCCCCTTTTTAGCAATGGGGCCTTGATATTATAGGTCCAATCAATCCGCCATCCTCTCAGCAGCATAAGTTTATCATAACAACCACAAATTATTTCACCAGGTGGTCTGAAGCTGCCGCATTAAAAACTGCAAATACCAGTCAGGTAATTGTCTTTCTAAATTCGAATATTATTACTCATTTTGGTATCCCTGAGTGTTTAGTATTCGATAACGCTTCTTACTTTTCTTCTCTTGAGATGAGTGAGTTCTCTTTAGAAAAAGGAATTAAATTGAAATATTCTGCTGGCTATTACCCCCAGGGCAATGGATTGGCAGAGTCAACAAATAAGAATCTGATTAAAATTATCAAGAGAATGATATATGAGAATCACAAAAACTGGCACAATGCATTGTTAAACGCGATTTGGTCTGATAGGGTAACACCAAAAACTGTTGTAGGTAACTCTCCCTTCTTTCTCGTTTATGGAAGAGAAGCAATCCTACCACCACACATTCTTCTTCCCTCGCTACAGCTATCGCAGAAAATACAAGAAGAAGACTGTCCCCCTTTGGAAAACTGAATTAACGCTTTAGTGAAACTAGAAGAGGTGAGAAGTCAAGCTAAACGTAAGTTAGATAAACATCAACTAGTAGTTAAAATCTGGTTTGATTCTAACTCTGCCTCTGATAGGAACTTCGAAGTAGGTGGTCTTGTCTTGAAATGGGATAAACCGCATGAGGGAAAGGGAGAGCACACGAAATTCAAAACTTATGGCTTGGACCATTTTTAATTGCTGAGAAGATGGGTCCCAGCTCTTTCCAATTGCAGAATCTAGAGGGGCAACCTGACACCTATCTGGTGAATGGCCAAGCACTAAAAAGATATTTTGCATGATCAAAACCCTTTGTATACTATGTACATATTTTTCTTTTGTTTTTTTGGCTTTGAGTTTTTCCTTTACGCTTATCAATTTTTCTTTTGGAAACACATACCTGCAGTTTTTGAACTATTCGGACAAGGTAAACAGAATAATTATTTCACTGAAATGACTGTTGAAAAATTGTATAAACATCAATTGTAGACTTCTAAAATTTACATTTGTGTTGGAAAATTTTGTTGTTTGAAAGAAGTTAACTGATTTCGATCTATGAGTAAAGCCTGTCATGATCATCTAATATCTTTTTATGGTGTCCCTATTCCTTAAGGGAATGACTCGGAAGATGTCTCCCTACCTTAGAAAGTTGGTTCTGTAAAGAAAACCATCTCTGGATCTTGATGAAGGATAGTTCTAAAAAATTCTGTTGAGCTCTATAAAAAAATATGCTAAAATATCATAATTTTCAGCTTCACCCAGCTCAACTATATATAAAAACAAAATAAAAAGAGCTGTGGGAAATGCTTGCAAACCCGCCGGGATGCTGAACAGGTCTGCTGGCAGCGGGTAAATGCATGCATGACGCCAAGACAACTTCGTCGGGGTACTGAACAGGCCTGCTGGCAGCGAAGCAATGTCGGGTATATGAAAATTTGCAAATATGAAACCTCTTGACCTTAAAACGTCCTTTATTCTAATCTAGAACTTCTTGGCAGGATACATATATCAAAGTGGGTTAAATGGCAACCCTGTTGAGGCTATGGATGCCTGCTGACAGTTGTGGCTTTGTCAACGGTATTGACGATTTTATCTTTAATATCGTGGCTCACTTGTCTTAAGACTGTTATCAGTTTTCATCCTTTAAACGCTGCTGGAATGTTTGATCATAATGATGTTTACACAATCTCCTGGTTACTTTTTAGTTTGAATTATTCTTGTTATCCGAATCTGAATTTGTTCTTTTGGCAGAGATAACTGCTTCTACCAGTGTGTCGCCATTGTTGGAATCCAATTCTTATTTTTATACTTTCCTTATAAGATGCCTAGACCAGTGTTTTGCAACCCTTGATTTTCATCGCAATCTTTGAATAAAAATGACACTATTATTTCATGCATTTGCACACTTACCTTTGTTCTCATTTTCATGACTACAAGCGTGAAAAATTCAATTTCAAAGTCACATTAAAATGGTCACTAGATTGTTATGGTCACTCTTGTCTATGTGTTCATTGTGTTTCCTATTTAATTATAATTGCATAGTTGGCAAGATACCAAGCTCTTTACTCATTTGGTATTCTTTAATTGTTAATGTGACTTCATTTTTATAAGACTGTGATGATATTCTTATGATCGAGTTTTTTAATACATTGGTGGTTTTGAGGTTCAATAGTCTTTCATCGATTTCCTTGACACATTGGTTTCATGAAAACACATTGATGTTGTGGTTAGACCCTTGGTACAATCATTTAATACATATTTGATATGATCGAACCCTTGGTGATTTCGAATCTTTATTTTGGTTTTAAAACTATGTTAAAACTATTGCGCGCACAAATGT
Organism: Picea engelmannii; assembly: GCA_009831015.1. NCBI lineage: Eukaryota > Viridiplantae > Streptophyta > Pinopsida > Pinales > Pinaceae > Picea > Picea engelmannii. Next base: position 86,122 of record ML827104.1, on the reverse strand, counting down.
TTGATCCACTTACCATAGATTTCATTGGTTGTTTAAATGGCATAGTTTTTAACATATGCAATCGTGATTTGAATCGTTATATGCGTTGTCGGTTGTACTGTGGGAAATGACTATTTTGCATGGGTTGAGCTAGCTCCACCACCTTCGCACATTCCGTCATTAATGCTTTCCCCCTATCCTGGGTCACCTCTGCTAGTTTTTGGGCGAGCCTGTGAGTTATCAACCCTGCGTATACTCTGTTCAAACCCTTACCCATGCACCCTACTCACCGTGTGCTCCCGTCTATAGCACCTAGGGTGCGCATAGAGCCAAATGGTAGCCAAACCCTGTTTCTATTCGATAATTCCCATAAGGATTTAGAAAACATTGGTTGGTTGGTGTTTATACAGAGGTTCGAGTGTTCCAACCTTTCGGTTGCCCAACAATTCTCCCTCACCTTTGACGGGTGCAGGTCTAAAGTCGGTGACGTACAACTCGAGCTCAATGAGGAATTCATAGGCTCTACTACAGGACTAGCAGCTACAGGCCAAAGATGGTTTAAAAACTCCAAAGTTGACGAGGTGTTGTGGCCTTTACTATTCATATCAAGAAAGAGTGTTTCCTATGATAAAGGTATGCCTATTTCTACCCTCAAACCCAGGTGGCACGATCTTTTGGTGATTGTTAAATAGTTTGTGACTTGTGAAGGTCAGTATGGCTTGGTATTTCTATATCACCTCCGGTCATTGATGAATTTCATGGGCTATCATTTGAGCATGCCACATTACTTCTTGTGTAGTCTTTACAAAATGTCTAAAAGATTCAAGCACGAGAAGGATGATAACAGCCTTTTCGATCACGAATTGATTATACTCATTATCATCCACCATTTAAACCTTAGTGGTGATAATTAGCAAGCTTTTCTATCTAGAAATGGCTTTTCCAATCCAGAGACTGCTCAAATCGACAAGGCTATGGTCAGTGAGACTTTGGTTGGACCAGTCGTGCCCCTTCATATCCTTCTACCCCCTGTCAAACCCTCAGTTTGCCCCGACTTGGACCTACCTGATGCCTTGGTTAACCTGTGTGCTAAGGATGATATTAAGGTCGTCAAAATACCTGGGAAGAAGAAAGACAACAGTGATACTACTGTCGACATAAGGGGGAAGAAAAATACTCAATTGATATCAAGACTTGCCCGGAACAAACCTAAACAAAACATCGACCAAAAGCCCATAGTGTTGAGCGAGGACTTGGAATCCGATATTGAGAATTTCCTAGTTGAATAGTACCCCTATTCTCATGGACTATGCTCTAAGAAACCCTATGACTATGTCTCTAACTTACCCCCTTGCCTCAAAAATGACCCAAATTACTCGGGAATCAAGATCCACAAGGAAAACCCTGGTAATCTGAACAAACCCTCGCATGTGATGCCAAAGCCCGAGCAACCATCATGCATCCAATGTAACGCTTGGCTAGAGTGTTATTACACCGACGTTCCCCTATTGCAATCAAAGATCAAATCGTTAGAAGAACGGGTGACAGTGCTGGTGAAGGAGAATGACAGGTTACAAGCCAGTGAAAAGAAACAAAAAACCACCGGTTCGATTGTCTTTAGGAATGTTGAAGCAGAAACGGCCTTTGTCAATTCCAAATTATCATGACTGAGTTGTTTTCTGATTGTCCAGGTATGAATTTCAATATGAATTTTATTTTTGAGTTGGTTCGAATAAATATAACCGATTAGATTTCCTCTCAATAGCTCTGCTCGTTTTGATTCAAAATAATTCTGTTACTTTCGTTTTTCCTAAAAAAATTCGTTATGAATCATGAGTGGGAAATTTTTTTGGTAAATTCAGACACACCTACGATTTAGTTAATATGATTCTATTGTTCTCAGATTATTAGAAGTGATTGATTAGTTTTGATTTTGGTTTGGTTCTCTTTAGAATAATTCTTTTGGTTTGAATTAATGTAGTCGATTGGGTTTTGTTTCTCGTTTAGTTATGTTCGAATATATATTTAAGGAACGATTCTCTTATGTTTCCATTTTAGACTTTGATTGCATTTGAAATATATAGGAGAATTATTTATCAGACACAGCTATGATTTGGATTGATACGATTTCTTTGTTTTCGGATCATGTCGGCCCCAAGCTGGCTCGATTCAGTTATTTTGGCTTCATTTTGAAACGATTCCATAGGATGGAATTGGCATGATACTTTACGTGGGTAATGCATCAATATCAGTGAGTGGTTTGATAAATATAATGTAATCTATTGATTTCCAAAACAACTCTGTTAGCTTTGATTTTGAAAAAAAGATTTTGTTAATGGATGAGGCGACATAAACTATTGCTTGAATGATTTGTTTAACCGGTTACAGTTTGTATCGATTAAAATTGGTTCATGAAAATGATTTCATTGTTTTCAAATTATCTAAGCGATTTTGTTACCCCGAATTGGTGATAACAAATGTTGAACAGAGTGCATGTATCTATGTTACCATTCTGTTGACCACGATTTCGTTTGTTTCAATTTGCATACAAGTTTTGATTTGAATGATTCGTTTGGTTTCTAATTAGCAATCAAATATTTGTTTAATAGTTTGAATATAATCCTTTAAGTTTTGGCTTGATTTTAAAATGATTCTATGCTCAAATTAGACCAGATTCTACAGAATCGAAAGATTCTGTAGCTAGTCTTAGAATTTTGATTTTTGTTAATTTTACTAATAAAATATCACCTAAACTTGTCAATTCTTGTCCACTTTCAGGTGCATACGGATTTCAATGACCAATTGGCATGTTGTGGAAGTTTGAGAGATGTTTTTGTGATACATTTCTGTTATAGGTTGTTAGCTTTAGTCAGACTTGGGAGATTATCCCAGATTTTTTGTAAACTGTTTTGTTAATTCCCACAGGGATGTTTTACCCTATGGGAGGTCTTTAAATACTTGTTATTTTTTGTAAAAAGCATGATCACTGTGGAGAACCAGGCTATGGATTTATGATTCAGACTAAGATGAAAGTTGATGTCTTGTAACAGCTTTCGCTTTCAATATATCAAACTTTTGTTTCAATTTTTCTGCATATCAGTTTGCAATTAATTATCGACTACTTTAGCTATCATGATTCCTTTCTTGTTGATGTGATATGATTTATATGTTGTCCATATCTGATATCTCTTATTTAAAAATACAACAATCACTTTATTTCAATTTAATGAATACAGGTTTATCTTTTTCATTAATTGAATTGTTTTGCAGAAATTGTTACATAGAGATTTATCTCATTGTGATGGTTTGTAAATCATAAAATTGTTGTTATATTTTATGTCTTGTTTGTCCTGTCATTTATATTTGAAGAGCAAAGCTTCTTCTAGTTTAGGAGAAGCTTGTGGAGAATCCGGTGCGGGTTTCCTCCCACCGGACAGCTAAATCAATTACTGCATACAGGACAAGCCTGAAGCATTACTTCAGGTCGATTTGTTATTTGTCAGTTAATAGTTAGCTTATTAGTGTTATGTAAGTAGTTTAGAGAAATATATTAGTTTAGATTCATAGTTAGAGTTATTATTGCTTATCTTAGATAGTTTTTATTCTATTTCTTTTTCATAAAATTATAAAAATCAAAAAACAATAGTTTCACTGTCTTAGGACAGATTACAAATTATTTTTGCAGGTTTTAATTTAAATCTGTAATTTGTAAATATTGTATATTTGTAATTAAATTTGATTCTATTGATAATTAAACATTTACTTTTATAGAATTATAGTTGTATGATTTAGGTAACAGATTGTATATATGTAGTTTAGATTTGTTTATTAGTTAGTTTTAATTATTGTTTTTATTTTTATTTGTTTCTTAGTGTAGTTTTCATTTGTTTTTCTAGGACTTAGATCAGCCAACGGAGCCACTAAACGCATCAGGGTGGGTTATCCCAAATGGCTTGGGTTATTTAGACAACCCCTGACCAGATCTACTCTTCCAATTGGCAAGCATTCATTTTTGCCCGTCAACAAATGGTGCTAGAAGGAGGGCCTGAAATTTATTAATGGCACGAAGAGGTCATAAGAATCCTCCACCACCTAATTGCTCACCTATAGTGACAAGAATTCATTCGAACGATAACATCCCCCCTCAAACAGAAACCACATCAAATGACGATCCATCGATCACAGTTGAGCTAGCAACCCCAAATCCTACAGGTGGTGAAATACAAGAGATTGTCCGCCAATATCTTATAAGAACACATAGTGCCTTAGCCCGTTTGAGGCAACCAAATCGACCTTTGGACCAACCTTTAGATTTATATGATATCAGAGAACAACTCGGAGGCACTAACCTCACTGTGAACCCTACATATCCAATCCTCACTCCTTTTGCAGGGGGATCTGGAATACCTCCCTCACAACCTCCCTCATCTCCTTCTTCTTCTGTAGAACACTCCTCTGACGAAGGCAGTTCCCCTTCAGAGCCTTCCACACTGCTTACACCAATGGCCAACCAGAACAATCCTGCTAGACCTTGGGTTGACCAGGATGCGGTAGCCATACCTGGAGATCAACGTCCCTTACCCAAACATCCGGAGAAGTGGCTTCCCAAGTTTGATCCTGACTCTAAACAGATCGTTGAAGATCACATTAAAAAATTTATGTTAGCCATTAGACTCTGCAATGTCGAGCATGAAGACGTAGTCTGTAGGTTGTTCCCCTATACTTTCGAGGGCAATGCATCTACATGGTACTTTTCCCAGCAACCCCATACCATCGTGTCTTGGGAAAAGTTCGAATCCTGCTTTTTGGAAAAGTTCGAAGACGATAAACCTCTGGATGTCCTAGTCATGGACCTTTCTAACTTAAGAATGAACCCAAGAGAGAAAATTAAAGACTTTAATCAAAGATTATTAACACTTAAGAACCGACTCCCTATGGATTTGATGCCTGCCAAGAACCTTATCATAGCATACTATACTAAAGCTTTACATCAAAGTATAGCCATTTGGGTTAAACGATCAAAGAAAGCCACGTTGTTAGAAGCCTTCGAGGAGGCCAGCCAGATTGAAAAATACATACTTAGTATAAAAGACACTGCTAGCAACGAAACAGAGACTAGTTCTTCTT
>ML827104.1:47448-80916 GCA_009831015.1 Picea engelmannii | reverse complement strand
TAACAAGGTTGTTCAGAACAAAGTTCCTCAGAAGACTTCTACTAAAAACAATCCCGATTCTCATGATAAAGGAAGCCTTCCTGTAAATAATGTAAATAATGTAGATAAATTAGCTTTAGAATCTGCAAGTAAAAAACCACAAGCTACCACCCTTAGCACTCGCAGAAATGTACCTCCATTTTTGTTAACTTTCGAAATCTTTAATAGAAACATGCACAATTGTATGGTAGACTCAGGAGCTTCATCCAATGTGATGCCATGGTCTGTGTGTCAGAAGATTAATGCTAAGGTTGAACCATCCACTTTAAAAATCATCCAACTTGATCGAACTAGTGTTAAAGTTGTAGGAGAATTAAGGAATGTGCTTATAAGATTATCGTCTAACCCCAAGGTTCATCAAGTTATTGATATTATTGTAGTGGATATTCCAGAAGTATATGGTATGTTTCTAAGCAGGGACTGGTCGGAGTAGCTACATGACTGTTTCACGACAGATTGGTCTCACCTATGGCTTCTAGAGAATGGCAAGCCCAACAAAATCTTGAGGTAAATCGCGAATGTTACCTTAAGTTCACGGTCACAGATCTGAAGGATCCAAATGAACCATTTACACATTTTACCGATTCAATTGAAATACAAGGGATGGATACCTTCTTCGGCAATTTCATGGCTGAGGCTTCAGCTATCACCAACCCAGAACAACAGTCTGAGATTGTGGCATATGTGCAGCCAACAGCTTTTACACAATGATCTCATGCACTCGATAAAAATCAAATTTGGTCTCTTTATTTTGACGGGTCAAAGTCCAAAGAAGGAGTTGGTGAAGGTTGCATCATTATTGATCCCTCAGGTAATAAAACCTTGATTGCATGTAGGCTATAATTTGAATGTACTAATAACACAACAGAATATGAGGCTTTATTGCAGGGTCTTAGAAAAGCTTTAGATATGAACATTCAAAACTTGACTACCTTCGGAGATTCCAAAATCGTGGTTAGACAAGTAAGAGATTCTATCCACTGTCTGTCTCTGCATCTTAAAAGCTACCAATCCGAGGTATGGAATTTAATGAATAAATTTTCTGCTTTCAATATAAATTATATTCCTAGATTGAATAATTCTGAAGCAGATCTATTAGCTAGCGTAGATTCCAAACTCTTTACTGCGGAAGGCTTGTCCCCGGATGCATTCTCCATCGAATTGTTGTTCAGACCATCTTTTCCAAACAATATCACGAACTGGAGGGTCTTCGACGACGATCAGTAGATTATTAGCTTCTTGCATATGGAAGAAACTTTTCAAGGCGCTGTCATAGATGAATGCACTCACGACGACAATTTGTGCGATTTCACGGTAATACCAGATCAAAGAACTCCTGAATCTTCATCGGACATGGTAAATTTGATCCCTAAGTCAGTAGTTAGATTAGAGAAGTTTTATGATCTTCAAGATAAATTCAAAAAATCAGTCAACTATGAAACCAATAGTTCCTCGTTATCATATGAAAAAGTAAACTTAGGAACTAATGACAATCCGCAGTGCATTAATTTAGGGGTGGGGTGTTTTGAACAAGAAAAAATTGCATTTATTAAATTGTTCAAAGAATTTAAAGATGTCTTTGCGTGGACATCTGATCACCTTAAAACTTTCGACCCTAACATCATACAACACGTCATTCCTATGAAACCCAGAACCTTACCCTTTCAACAAAAATTAAGAAAAATGCACCCTAAGCTCGAACCGACCGTCAAAAAAGAATTAAATAAGCTCCTAAATGCTAAGATAATTTTCCTTGTTAGGCACACTCAATGGGTCTCCAACCTTGTCCCTATCCAGAAGAAAAGTGGAGAAATCTGACTATGCGTTGATTTCTGAAACCTTAATAGAGCGTCTGATAAAGACAACTACCCTGTCCCACCCATGGAACAGATCCTTCAACAGGTATCTAGTTCTGAGAGGCTATCCTTATTGGATGGTTTCTCAGGGTAAAACCAAGTCCTGATGTCTCCTCCATACCAACTTAAAACTACCTTCTGCACCCCATGGGGCACCTTCGCCTATCGAAAAATGCCCTTTGGATTGATTTATTCCGGTGCCACTTTCCAGAGAGCAATGGACATTGCTTTCTGAGGCTTAATCAATCAGTCCTTCATAGTTTAATTAGATGATGTTACTATATTTTCTAGAAACAAAACTGATCATCTAACTCATTTAAGAGTTGTTCTACAGCGATGTCATAAATAGGGCATCTCCTTGAATCCTACAAAATCCATCTTTGCAGTAGCACAAGGTAAACTCTTAGGATTTATTGTGTCAAGCAAAGGGATGATTATCGACCCGGAAAGGACTCAAGTCATCTCGAAACTTCCCCCTCCTACTTCAAAAAAGTCTATGCAGTCTTTCTTAGGCTAGATAAACTTTGTTAGGAGATTCGTTCCCAGCTTCTCCGAAATGGTCAGACCTTTACAGAATTTAATTAAGAAAGACGCACAATATCATTGAGGACCCTTAGAAAATCAAGCTTTTAATGCAATAAAGAAGGCCATAATAGACGCTCCTTCTCTCACGAGCCTCGACTTTTCCCAAGACTTCACGCTCTACACTTTTGCTTATGACCGTTCCTACGCCGCCATCCTAACTCAAAAGAACACCGAAAAGAATGAAGTACCCATTGCCTTTATGAGCTCTGCCTTCAAAGGAACGGAACTTAATTACCCAGCGGTAGATCAGCAAGCCTATGCTATTTTCAAACCAGTCAAGAACTTTCGGTCTTATCTTTTGAAATACAGAACAAAGATTATTGTCCCTTACCCAGCCGTTAGGAATCTGTCAGTGTAGAAAGAACTAGGTGAAAAGAGGGAAAACTGGGTTACCTCCTTGCAGGAGTACGACATAGAAATAACCCCATATCAGATAGTGAGAGGACAATGGTTATGCAAATTAGTGGTTGATTTAGCAATGGGACAGCAAGAAGAAAGCGATAGGTCAAACCTAGGACACTGCGATCAAAATGTAATCTGTTGTGCACAAAACTCTGTTAGTCCCTAGTGTGACGATATAAGATTCTTTCTTGAACATGGGTCATCCTCTCGTCACCTGGATCCCACTAAAAGAAGAGTGTTGAGATTAAAATCTGTCTCCTTTCATTTGGTTAATGGTGTTCTATTTCATCAAAATTTTGATGGCGTACTGATGCGTTGTCTTGAGAAAGACGAATCAGAAAGAGTCTTACTAGAGTTGAATGTAGGAGAAGATGGTGGGAATTTTGGTGGTGACACCACTGCCCATAAAGATTTGAGAGCCAGTTACTACTGGCCCACACTTTTTAGAGATGCCCATGCCTTGTGTCGCAAGTGTATTATTTGTCAAAAAGCATCAGGGCGGTTACAGAAACCAGCCTTTCCTTTGCAGCCCATTTCAATAGACTCTCATTTTTAGTAGAGTCCCTGACTGTTTAGTATTCGATAACGCTTCTTACTTTCCGTCTCTTTAGATGAGCGAGTTCGATTTCAAAAAAGGAATTAAATTGAAATATTCTGCTAGTTATTACCCCCGGGGCAATGGATTGGCAGAGTTAACAAATAAGAATCTGATTAAAATTATCAAGAGAACGATATCTGAGAATCACAAAAACTGGCACAATGCGCTGTTAAATGAGATTTGGGCTGATAGGGTAACACCAAAAACTGTTGTAGGTACCTCTCCCTTCTTTCTCGTTTATGGTAGAGAAGCAATCCTCCCACCACACATTCTTCTTCCCTCGCTACAGCTATCGCATAAAATATAAGAAGAAGACTGTCCCCCTTTGGAAAACTGAATTAACGCTTTAATGAAACTAGAAGAGGTGAGAGCTCAAGCTAAACATAAGTTAGATCAGCATCAACTAGTGGTTAAAAGCTGGTTTGATTCTAACACTGCCTCCAATAGGAACTTTGAAGTAGGTGATATTGTCTTGAAATGGGATAAACCGCATGAGGGAAATGGAGAGCACACGCAATTTCAAAACTTATGGCTTGGACCATTTTTAATTGCTGAGAAGTTGGGTCCCAGCTCTTTCTGATTACAGAATCTAGAGGGGCAGCCTGACACCTATCCAGTGAATGTCCAAGCTCTAAAAAGATATTTTGCATCATGAAAACCCTTTGTATACTATGTACATATTTTTCTTTTGTTCGCTTTTCTTTTGTTGTTTTGGCTTTAAGTTTTTCCTTTACGCTTATCAGTTTTGCTTTTTGAAACACATACCTGCAATTTTTGAACTATTCGGACAAGGTAAACAAAATAATTCTTTCACTGAAATGACTGTTGAAAAATTGTATAAACATCAATTGTAGAATTCTAAAATTTACATCTGTGTTCGAAAAGTTTGTTGTTTGAAAGAAGTTAACTGATTTCGATCCATGAGTAAAGCCATTCATGATCATCTATTATCTTTTTACGATGTCCCTATTCCTTAAGGGAATGACTCAGAAGATGTCTCCTCGCCTTAGAAAGTTGGTTCTGTAAAAAAAATCATCTATGGATCTTGATGAAGGATAGTTCTAAATTTTTTTGTTGAGGTCTGTAAAAAAATATGCTAAAATATCATAATTTTCAGCGTCAGCTCGCTCAACTATATATCTTCAAAAAACAAAATAAAAAGAGCTATGGGAAATGCTTGTAAACCCGTCGGGATGCTGAACAGGTCTGTTGGCAGTGGGTAAATGCATGCATGACGCCAAGACAACTTCGTCGGGGTACTGAACAGGTCTGCTGGCAGCGAAGCAATGTCGGGTATATGAAAATTTGCAAATATGAAACCTCTTGACCTTAAAACGTCCTTTATTCTAATCCAGAACTTCTTGGCAGGATACGGATATCAGAGTGGGTTAAATGGCAACTGTGTTGAGGCTATGGACGCCTACTGACAGTTGTGGCTTTGTCAATGGTATTGAATAATTTATCTTTAATATCGTAGCTCACTTGTCTTAAGACTATTATCAGTTTTCATCCTTTAAACGATGCTGGAATGTTTGATCATAATGATGTTTACACAATCTCTTAAGACTATTATTTTTTAGTTTGAATTATTCTTGTTGTCAGAATCTGAATTTGTTCTTTTGGCAGAGATAACTGTTTCTACCAGTGTGTCGCCATTGTTGGCATCCAATTCGCATTTTTATAATTTCCTTATAAGCTGCCTACACCAGTGTTTTGCAACCCTTGATTTTCATCGCAATCTTTGAATAAAAATGACACTATTATTTCATGCATTTTCACACTTACCTTTGTTCTCATTTTCATGACTGCAAGTGTGAAAACTTCAATTTCAAAGTTACATTAAAATGGTCACTAGATTGTTATGGTCACTCTTGTCTATGTGTTCATTACGTTTCCTATTTAATTATAATTGCACAGTTGGCAAGATACCAAGATCTTTACTCATTTGGTATTCTTTAATTGTTAATGTGACTTAATTTTTATAAGACTGTGATGATATTCTTATGATTGAGTTTTTTAATACTTTGGTGGTTTTGAGGTTCAATAGTCTTTCATCGATTTCCTTGACACATTGGTTTCATGAAAACACATTGATGTTGTGGTTAGACCCTTGGTATATTCATTTCATACATATTTGATATGATCGAACCCTTGGTGATTTTGAATCTTTATTTTGGTTTTAAAACTATGTTAAAACTATTGCGTGCACAAATGTTTGATCCACTTACCATAGATTTCATTGGTTGTTTAAATGGCATAGTTTTTAACATATACGATCGTGATTTGAATCGTTATATGCGTCGTCGGTTGTACTGTGGGAAATGATTGTTTTTCATGGGCTGAGATAGCTCCAACACCTTCGCACATTCTGTCATTAATTCTTTCCCCCTATCCCGAGTCACCTCTACTAGTTTTCGGGTGAGCTTGTGAGTTTTCAACCCTGCATATACTCTGTTCAAACCCTTACCCGTGCACCCTACTCACCATGTTCTCCCGTCTATAGCGCCTATGGTGCGCATAGAGCCAAATGGTAGCCAAACCCTGTTGCTATTCGATAATTCCCATAAGGATTTAGAAAACATTGTTTGGCTGGTGTTTATACAAATGTTCGAGGGTTTCAACCTTTCGATTGCCCAACAATTCGCCCTCACCTTTGACGGGTGCAGGGCTAAAGTCGGTGACGTACAACTCGAGCTCAATGAGGAATTCATAAGCTCTACTACAGGACTAGCAGCTATAGGCCAAAGATGGTTTAAAAACTCCAAAGTTGACGAGGTGTTGTGGCCTTTACTATTCATATCAAGAAAGATTGTTTCCTATGATAAATTTCTGCCTATTTCTACCCTCAAAACCAGGTGGCACGATATTTTGGTGATTGTTAAATAGTTTGTGACCTGTGAAGGTTGGTATGGCTTGGTATTTCTGTATCACCTCCGGTTATTGATGAATTTCATGGGCTATCATTTGAGCATGCCACATTACTTCTTTTGTAGTCTTTACAAAATGTCTAAAAGATTCAAGCACGAGAAGGCTGATAGCAGCCTTTTTCATCACGAATTGATTATACTCATTATCGTCCACCATTTAAACCTTATTGGCAATAATTGGCAAGCCTTTCTATCTAGAAATGGCTTTGTCAATCTAGAGACTGCTCAAATCGACAAGGCTATCAAAATGCAATATGTTGTGCACAAAACTCTGTCAGTCCCTGGTATGACGATATAAGATTTTGTCTTGAACATGGGTCAGCCCCTCGTCACCTGGATCCCACTAAAAGAAGATATTTGAGATTAAAATCTGCCTCCTTTCATTTGGTTAATGGTGTTCTGTTTCGTCAAAATTTTGATGGCGTATCGATGTGTTGTCTTGAGAAAGACGAATCATAAAAAGTCTTACTAGAGTTGCATACAGGAGAAGATGGTGGGAATTTTGGTGGTGACACCACTGCCCATAAAGTTTTGAGAACCGGTTACTACTGGACCATGCTTTTTAGAGATGCCCATGCCTTGTGTCATAAGTGTATTATTTGTCAAAAAGCATCAGGGCGGTTACAGAAACTAGCCTTTTCTTTGCAGCCCGTTTTAGTAGACTCCCCTTTTCAGCAATGGGGCCTTGATATTATAGGTCCAATCAATCCGCCATCCTCTCAGCAACATAAGTTTATCATAACAGCCACAGATTATTTCACCAGGTGGTCTGAAGCCGTCGCACTAAAAACTGCGAATACCAGTCAAGTAATTGCCTTTCTAAATTCGAATATTATTACTCATTTTGGTATCCCTGAGTGTTTAGTATTCGATAACGCTTCTTACTTTTCGTCTCTTGAGATGAGTGAGTTATCTTTAGAAAAAGGAATTAAATTGAAATATTCTGCTAGCTATTACCCCCAGGGCAATGGATTGGCAGAGTCAACAAATAAGAATCTGATTAAAATTATCAAGAGAATGATATCTGTGAATCACAAAAACTGGCACAATGCATTGTTAAATGCGATTTGGGCTGATAGGGTAACACCAAAAACTGTTGTAGGTAACTCTCCCTTCTTTCTCATTTATGGCAGAGAAGCAATCCTGTCGCCACACATTCTTCTTCCCTCGCTACAGATATCGTAGAAAATACAAGAAGAAGACTGTCCCCCTTTGGAAAACTGAATTAACGCTTTAATGAAACTAGAAGAGGTGAGAGCTCAAGCTAAACGTAAGTTAGATCAGCATCAACTAGTAGTTAAAAGCTGGTTTGATTCTAACTCTGCCTCTGATAGGAACTTCGAAGTAGGTGATCTTGTCTTGAAATGGGATAAACCGCATGAGGGAAAGGGAGAGCACACAAAATTTCAAAACTTATGGCTTGGACCATTTTTAATTGCTGAGAAGTTGGGTCCCAGCTCTTTCCAATTGCAGAATCTAGAGGGGCAACCTGACACCTATCCAGTGAATGGCCAAGCTCTAAAAAGATATTTTGCATCATGAAAACCCTTTGTATACTATGTACATATTTTTCTTTTGTTCGCTTTTCTTTTGTTGTTTTGGCTTTAACTTTTTCCTTTACGCTTATCAGTTTTGCTTTTGGAAACACATACCTACAATTTTTGAACTATTCGGACAAGGTAAACAGAATAATTCTTTCACTGAAATGACTGTTGAAAAATAGTATAAACATCAATTGTAGACTTCTAAAATTTCCATCTGTGTTGGAAAAGTTTGTTGTTTGAAAGAAGTTAACTGATCTCGATCTATGAGTAAATCCTGTCATGATCATAAATTATATTTTTACGATGTCCCTATTCCTTAAGGGAATGACTTAGAAGATGTCTCCCTGCCTTAGAAAGTTGGTTCTGTAAAAAAAACCCATCTCTGGATCTTGATGAAGGATAGTTCTAAAAAATTCTGTTGAGGTCTGTAAAAAAATATGCTAAAATATCATAATTTTCAGCGTCACCCTGCTCAACTATATATCTTCAAAAAACAAAATAAAAAGAGTTGTGGGAAATGCTTGTAAACCCGACGGGATGTTGAACAGGTCTGCTGGCAGCGGGTAAATGCATGCATGACGCCAAGACAACTTCGTTGGGGTACTGAACAGGCCTGCTAGCAGCGAAGCAATGTCGGGTATATGAAAATTTGCAAATATGAAACCTCTTGACCTTAAAACGTCCTTTATTATGATCCAGAACTTCTTGGCAGGATACGGATATTAGAGTGGGTTAAATGGAAACCCTGTCGAGGCTATGGATGCCTGTTGGCAGTAGTTTCTCTGTCAACAGTATTGAAGATTTTATCTTTAATATCGTGGCTCGCTTGTCTTAAGACTGTTATCAGTTTTCATCCTTTAAACGTTGCTGGAATGTTTGATCATAATGATGTTTACACAAGCTCCTGGTTATTTTTTAGTTTGAATTATTTTTGTTATCCGAATCTGAATTTGTTCTTTTGGCGGAGATAACTACTTCTACCAGTGTGTCGCCATTGTTGGCATCCAATTCACATTTTATATTTTCCTTATAAGATTCCTACACCAGTGTTTTGCAACCCTTGATTTTCATCGCAATCTTTGAATAAAAATGACAGTATTATTTCATGCATTTGCACACTTACCTTTGTTCTCGTTTTCACGAATTCAAGAGTGAAAACTTCAATCTCAAATTCACATTAAAATCGTCACTAGATTGTTATGGCCACTCTTGTCTATGTGTTCATTGTGTTTCCTATTTAATTATAGTTGCACAGTTGGCAAGATACCAAGATCTTTACTCATTTGGTATTCTTTAATTTTTAATGTGACTTCGTTTTTATAAGACTGTGATGATATTCTTATGATCGAGTTTTTTAATACATTGGTGGTTTTGAAGTTCAATAGTCTTTCATTGATTTCCTTGACACATTGGTTTCATGAAAACACATTGATGTTGTGGTTAGACCCTTGGTTTAATCATTTCATACATATTTGATATGATCGAACCCTTGGTGATTTCGAATCTTTATTTTGGTTTTAAAACTATGCTAAAACTATTGCGCGCACAAATGTTTTATCCACTTACGATAGATTTCATTGGTTGTTTAAATGGCATAGTTTTTAACATATGCAATCGTGATTTGAATCGTTATATGCGTCGTCGGTTTTACTATGGGAAATGACTATTTTGCATGGGCTGAGCTAGCTCCACCACCTTCGCACATTCTGTCATTAATGCTTTCCCCCTATCTCGGGTCACCTCTGCTAGTTTTCGAGTGATCCTGTGAGTTATCAACCCTGCGTATACTCTATTCAAACCCTTACTCGTGCACCCTGCTCACCGTGTGCTCCCCTCTATGGCACCTGTGGTGTGCATAGAGCCAAATGGTAGCCAAAATATGTTGCTACTTGATAATGCCCGTAAGGATTTAGAAAACAGTGGTTGGCTAGTGTTTATACAGAGGTTCGAGGGTTTCAACCTTTCGGTTGCCCAAAAATTAGCTCTCACCTTTGACAGGTGAAGGGCTAAAGTCAGTGACGTACAGATCGAGCTCAATGACGAATTCATAAGCTCTGCTACAGGACTAGCAGCTATAGGCCAAAGATGGTTTCAAAACTCCAAAGTCGACAAGGTGTCGTGGCCTTTACTATTCATATCATGAAAGATTGTTTCCTGTGATAAAGGTATGAATATTTCTACCCTCAAACCCAGGTGGCACGATCTTTTGGTGATTGTTAAACAGTTTGTGACCTGTGAAGGTCGGTATGGCTTGGTATTTCTGTATCACCTCCGGTTATTGATGAATTTCATGGGCTATCATTTGAACATGCCACATTACTTCTTGCATAGTCTTTACAAAATGTCTAAAAGATTCAAGCACGAGAAGGCTGATAGTAGCCTTTTTCATCACGGCTTGATTAGACTCATTATCGTCCACCATTTAAACCTTAGTGGCGATAATTGGCAAGCCTTTCTATATATAAATGGCTTTGCCAATCCAAAGTCCGCTCAAATCGACAAGGCTATGGTCAGTGAGACTTTGGTTGGACCAACCGTGCCCCTTCATATCCTTCTACCCCCTGTCAAACCCTCAGTTTGCCCGGACTTGGACCTACATAATGCCTTGGTTAACCCGTGCGCTAAGGATGATATTAATTTCGTCAAAAGACCTGGGAATAAGAAATACAGGAGTGATACTACTGTCAATAGAAGGCGGAAGAAAAATGCTCGATTGATATCAAGACTTGCCCGAAACAAACCTAAACAGAACATCGACCAAAAGCCCATAGTGTTCAGCGAAGACTCAGACTCTGATATCGAGCATTTCCTAGATGAAGAGTACCCCTATTCTCATGGACTATTCTCTAAGAAACCCTATGACTATGTCTCTAACTTAAACCCTTGCCTAAAAAACGAACCAAATTACCCGGGAATCAAGTTGCACAAGGAAACCCCTGGTAATTTGAACAAACCCTCGCATGTGATCCCAAATCCCGAGCAACCATCATGCATCCAATGTAACACTTGGATAGAGCATTATTACACCGATGTTCCCCTATTTCAATCAAAGATCAAATCATTAGAATAACGGGTGACAGTGCCGGCAAAGGAGAACGATAGGTTACAAGCCAGTGAAAAGAAACAAAAAACCATCGGTTCGATTGTCTTCAGGAATGTCGAAGCGGCAATGGCCTTCATCAATTCCAAATTATCATGACCGAGTTGTTTTCTTATTTTCCAGGTATGAATTTCAATATGAATTTTTTTTTTGAGTTGGTTCGAATAAATATAACCGATTGGATTTCCTCTCAATAGCTCTGCTCGTTTTGATTCAAAATGATTCTGTTACTTTCGTTTTACCTAAACAATTTCGTTATGAATCATGAGTGGGAAATTTGTTTGCTAAATTCGGACACACCTACGATTTAGTTAATATGATTCTATTGTTCTCATATTAGTAGAAGCGATTGATTGGTTTTGATTTTGGTTTGGTTCTCTTTAGAATAATTCTGTTGGTTTGAATTAATGTAGTCGATTGGGTTTTTTTTCTAGTTTAGTTATGTTCAAATATATATTTAAGGAACAATTCTCTTCTATTTCAATTTTATACTTTGATTGCATTCGATCTATATAGGAAATTTATTTATCAGACACAGCTATGATTTGGATTGATACGATTTCTTTGTTTTTGGATCATGTCGGCCCCAAGCTGGCTCGATTCATTTCTTTTGGCTTCATTTTGAAACGATTCCGTAGGCTAGAATTGGCATGATCCTTTACGTGTGTAATGCGTCAATATAAGTGAGTGGTTTGATAAATATAATGTAATCTATTGATTTCCAAAACAAATCTGTTAGCTTTGATTTTGAAAAAAGATTTTGTTAATGGATGAGGCGACATAAACTATTGCTTGAATGATTTGTTTAACCGGTTACAGTTTGTATCGATTAAAATTGGTTCATGAAAATGATTTCATTGTTTTCAAATTATCTAAGTGATTCTGTTACACCTAATTGGTGATAACAAATGTTGAACAGAGTGTATGTATCTCTGTTACCATTCGGTTGACCACGGTTTCGTTTGTTTCAATTTGCATACAAGTTTTGATTTGAATGATTCATTTGGTTTCTAATTAGCAATCAAATATTTGTTTAATAGTTTGAATATAATCCTTTAAGTTTTGGATTGATTTTAAAACGATTCTATGCTCAAATTAGACCAGCTACAGAATCGCAAGATTCTGTAACTAGTCTTAGAATTTTGATTTTTGTTAATTTTACCAATAAAATATCACCTAAACTTGTCTATTCTTGACCACTTTTAGGTGCGTACGAATTTCAATGACCAATTGGCATGTTGTGGCAGTTTGAGAGATGTTTTTGTGATACATTTTTGTTATAGGTTGTTAGCTTTAGTCAGACTTGGGAGATTATCCCAGATTTTTTATAAATTGTTTTGTTAATTCCCACAGGGATGTTTTACCCTGTGGGAGGTCTTTAAATACTATTTATTTTTTGTAAAAAGCATGATCACTATGGAGAACCAGACTATGGATTTATGATTCCGGCTGAGATGAAAGTTGATGTCTTGTAACAACTTTCTCTTTCAATATATCAAACTTTTGTTTCAAGTTTTCTACATATCAGTTTGCAATTAATTATCGACTACTTTAGCTATCATTATTCATTGCATGTTGATGTGATATGATTTATATGTTGTCCATATCTGATATCTCTTATTTAAAAATACATCAATCACTTTATTTCAATTTAATGAATACAGGTTTATCTTTTTCATTAATTGAATTGTTTTTCACAAATTGTTACACACAGATTTATCTCATTGTGATGGTTTGTAAATCATAAAATTGTTGTTATATTTTATGTCTTGTTTGTCCTGTCGTTTATATTTGAACAACACAATTGCTTCTAGTTTACGAGAAGCTTGTGGATAATCCAGTGCGGTTTTCCTCCCACCAAACAACTGAATCAACTACTGCATACAGGACAAGCCTGAAGCGTTACTTAAGGTCGGTTTACTATTTGTCATTTAATAGTTAGCTTATTAGTGTTATGTAAGTAGTTTAGAGAAACATATTAGTTTAGATTCATAGTTAGAGTTATTATTGCTTAGCTTAGATAGTTTTTATTCTATTTATTTTTCATAAAATTATAAAAATCAAAAAACAATAGTTTTGTTGTCTTAGGACAGATTACAAATGATTTTTGCAGGTTTTAATTTAAATCTGTAATTTTTAAATATTGTATATTTGTAATTAAAGTTGATTCTGTTGATAATTAAACATTTAGTTTTATATAATTATAGTTGTATGATTTAGGTAATAGATTGCATATATGTAGTTTAGATTTGTTTACTAGTTAGTTTTAATTATTATTTTTATTTAGATTAGTTTCTTAGTGTAGTTTTCATTTGTTTTTCTAGGACTTAGATCGGCCAACGGAGCCGCTAAACCTGTCAGGGTGGGTTATCCCAAATGGCTTGGGTTATTTAGACAACCCCGGACTGGATCCACTCTTCCAGTTGGCGAGCATTCATTTTCGCCCATCAACAATTCCCAAGGATTCTCGGGAATAGGAAGAGGAGTGTATAATCCTTGCTTCTTGATGGTTGGCTTGGAAATGGCATAGGCAGTGCAATATCTGATATACTTGCTAATGTCATGTCGAATTTTTTGCCAATAAAAATGTTTCTGAAGAATGGCCATAGTTTTCTCCATACCAAAATGTCCTCCCACCTAACTGTAATGGGATTCCCAAATCATCATTGCACGCTCGCTTGTAGGAATACAGAGATGGCCCAGGTGGCATAATAGTTCATCCTGAATGTGAAAATTAGTGACAATTGCACTTGTACCTAAGAGTTGATAGGTGGTGGTGAAGTCCGCATCTTGTTGATAAAGTTGGGGTCACTCGGATGCTTCATGTCCACAGGAATGGAGAAAAGTGCTGAGTTCATCCATAGGAGTTCGAATGAGGGAGTCAGCGACACAATTGGAGATACCTATATTATAATTTATGTTGATATGGAACAATGTTCGATAGGTGGACCACTTCCGATGGCGGTCGTTCTATAATTTTCCTTGTGTCTATATGAACTACAGAGGCTTGTGATCAGTGTGTATGATTGTCTCTTTCCGTAGAATGTAATATTTCCATTGACGACAGGCTTGTAAAAAGGAATACATTTCCTTTTCATAGGTGGGGTATTTCCAGATAGTATCGGAGAGTGTCTCACTATGGTATGCCACTAGATGCCTGTGCTCAGTGAGAACTTATCCCACAACATAGTCAGATGCATTAGTCTCAATCTCGAATGGTTGTAGCAGATTAGGAAAGGCGAGTACAAGATACAAGCACAAGCGATGCTTCAGATCATTGAATTCTCATTTATTCTCCTTCCCCCACAAAAAATTGTCCCTACCACCTCCCTTGGTCACCTGGTTGAGGGCGCATGCAATATGGGAGAATCCCAACACGAACCATCTGTGGAAGTTGGTTAGTCCCAAAAATCTTCAAAGCTCGGTCAGTGAGGTCGAGGCTGGCCAGTCATGGATGACTTGGATATTAGTTGTATCAACATGTACCCCATTCTCATAAACAATGTAGCCTAAGTATTGTACCCTGTTCATTCCAAGAGAGCATTTTTCCAAGTAAACATAAATCTTGTGCTGGTGCAGAGTGCTCAAAACTTGTTGAATATCCCAGATGTTCTCCTACTATGTTCTTTTGAAGATGAGGATGTCATCCAAATATATGACCAAAAATGAGTTGGTGAAGGGTCTGAATACATCATCCAACAACCTCATGAAAGTGGCTGATGTAGAAATTTCGATACAAATTAATGTATTCCTGTGATTCTCCTGATCTAACAATTTTCGTGTCCAGACAGCCTACCTCCTCTACACAATCTCTGCAATCCAAATTCTCATAAAGAATCAAATGAATGCAATTTCCTAGTTTGCACATGCTCATAATCATATCCAATGCATGTGTGAACAAATCACAACTGATAGCCAACTGTCCCTTTCACCTGTTATCTCAATTGGATCTCCAATGGATTTGACATGCATGCAGTTAACCATGGTGAATCTTTAGTTGCATGTGAGTTCACTAATTAACTGAGCTCTCACTAGTGCATGTTTAGTTACAACTACTACAATTAATCTTAACTCACTTAACTACACTTATAGTTATGTTACAAATCCAAATCACTCAGTTATGAATGAGATAATAGATTAATTTTTATTGTCCAATTTATTTAAGGGAAAAATAAATTAGACACATGTTTCTTGTTGACTTTTCAACACTCCCTCTCAACAAGAAAGGGATTATCCTTCACCCCAATCCTGTCTCTATGATATTCAAATTTTCTCTTGGTGAGCGCCCTCGTCAGAATGTCGGCATCCTAATCTTTCGTAGGAATGTATTGAAGCAACATGAACTTCCACTGCACACAATCTCTGAGATGATGATACCGGATATCTATATTCTTAGATCTGTCATGAAACACAGAATTAATCGAGAGTTTAATGCAACTATGATTATCACAATAAATCATTGTCGGATCTAAATGAGAACCAAACAAACCAACCAAGATCTTTCTCATCTAGATAGCCTCACATGTAGCTTGACTTGCTGCAATGTACTCCGCTTTTGCTGAACTAAGTGCCACGGATCTTTGTTTCCTGCTGTACCAAGAAACAGCTGTAGATATGATACTAAAGATCCCCCCTAATGCACTCTTTCAATCCGTTGGGCTGCCTGCCCAATCTGCATCCGTGAAGCCATGCAACTTTACCTCATCTGTCTATCTATACCATAATCCATATTCAGATGTGCCCTTCAGATGTCTCAGGAAATTCTTACCCGCCTTCCAAAAGAGTTTGGTAGGATTAACCATCGCTTGACTTAGCTGGTTAACCACGTAGAAAATGCCAGGTCTCGTGTTCACTAAATACATTAGTGAACCCACTAACTGTCAATAGACAGTGGCATCCACTACTTCTCCATAAGTAGCATCCTCTTTCCTCCAATTTCCTGGAAGAGAAGTATCCATGGGTTTGCAGCCCTCCATGTGAAACTTACCCAGTATCTCTCTTGTATACTTTCCTTGAGACACAAAAATTTCACCATCTCACTGCCATATTTCCAATCCGAGGAAATAATGAAGAAGGCCCAAATCCTTCATCTCAAACTCCTTTACAAGGTCATCCTTGCATGAGTTTATCAGCTGCTCATCACCAGTCAATATTAAATCATCAACATGAAGCACAATGATTAAAATCTTACCCTCCACCACAATTTGGTATAGTTTTGCATTTGCTTCACTTTTGGCGAAGCCCAATCCGGTGAAATAGATGTCTATCCAAGTGTACCAAGCACTAGTGCTTGCTTTAGCCCATACAGTGCTCTCTTGAGTCTGCACACATGCGACTCTCTGTCAAAGGTCTCAAAACTTCTGGTTGCTCAATGTACACTTCTTCCTCAATGATCCCATTGAGGAATGCAGTTTTTACATCCATCTGATGAATGCGCCAGCCCATCTGCGCTGAGAGTGCAAGGATGGATCTTATGGAAGAGTACCTTGCAACAGGTGCAAAGGTCTCACCATAATCTATCCCCTCGATCTGTGAGAAGCCCCAGGCCACAAACCTAGCCTTATATTTCTCCACACTCCCATAAACAACTTGCTTTACCTTGTAGATCCATCTCGAACCTACCACTGATTTATCAATCGGTATTGGGACAATTTCCCATACACTGTTTTTGACAATGGATTCATACTCCTCTACCATAGCATCAACCCAAGTGGGGTCCTGTACTGCTTCTTGAAAGGAAGATGGTTCGGTCACAATACATTTGCTCATGAGAGCCATGTATCCAGCAAATCGATCAGGAGACTGTCTCTATATGCGCTGTGAAATATGGGCTCCTATATTCTGTGTAGCATCTAGTCTCAATCTATCATCTTCCATGGTGCACTTTCTGCCATTTCTGATGGATGGCTTTGCTTGAGTGGTTTCCTCCACTCCATGAACCTCCTCATGTGGTTGATCCACATCTTGAGACTCATCCTTGGGGACCAACAGTTCCTCTTCTACATGCAAGTCTAACTCCCTCTCAAGCGACAACCGCATGGCTTTCCCCTCATTGAATTTTATATCCCGTCGCATAACAGTCATCTTACTGTTCGGAAAATACACACAATAATTATGGGGTGTTTCTGTGTACCCCACAAATATCCCAACTTCAGTAGTCGGTTCTAGCTTCTTCCTGACATCTTTGTTCACATGCACAAAAACAGATGAGCCAAAAAAATTTAAATGCGAAACATCAGGTTTCTTACCAGTAAAAGCTTCTTCAGGTGTACTCATGCAAAGTACTCTATAAGGACAACAATTCTGCACATAAACCACAATATTTCATTCTTTTGTGCACAAATGCATTGGTAGGCCTTGATCATGCAACATCGCTCATGTTGCACCCACGATCATTCTGTTCTTTCTCTCCATGACCCCATTCTGCTGTGGGTTATGAGGCACTATGAGTTCTCTTCGAATACCTTCTCTACTATAGAAGTCTTTGAATTCATTAGAGATGTATTCTCCACCATTATCGCTCCTTAGAGCCTTCACTTGCTTCCCCGACTCTTTCTCCACCAATGCTTTAAACTCACAGAACTTTGAGAATGTTTGATCCTTCTTCGGCGTGAAGAATATCCAACATTTATGAGAAAAGTCATCAACAAAAATAACATAATACCTGTGTTTTGTTGTTGAAGCAACCAAGAATGGTCCACACACATCTATGTGAATTCTCTCCAGGATCACCAAAGCACAGTTCTCCTTTTCATGAAAGGTGGACTTTACATACTTCCTCAGGGTACACCCCTTGCACTGATATGACTAAGAAAGTGTTCCCATTGGAAGTCCAGTAGATATTTGTTGCATGATCTTCAAGGCTCCATGATGAAGATGGCCCAATCTCCTGTGCCATAATTCACCCTCATCCTGGCTCACCACTTTTTCTGCCTTGCCTATCATGGCATTGTAGCCATCTACCTCCAGCATGTAGAGATTCTTAACTCGAATCCCAATATTCTTGACTTGACCCGTTGCTTTATGTCGTAGGTAGGCTTTACCACTGCTAAAAACAACATCATAGCCTTTGTCCTCCAACATTGCGACTGAGACCATGTTTTTCTTCAGACCTAGAACATGCATAACATTTTTCAATTGAAATGGTTTACCTGACTCCCTCTGAAAGGTAATGCTACCAATACCATTTTTCTCTATATCGTCCATCATCACCCATATCTATATGCATTCTGAGATCTTTCTTGTCCAAGTCAATGAAAGACTCTCTATCTCCCGTCATGTGGAAGGAAGCGCCACTATCCAAATACCACATTGATCCCGATGCACTTGAAGCCATGAATGCGATCAAAGCGAAGTCAAGCTCAAATTGTGAGACAAGAGCCTCACGAGTTGTAGCTCCAACAACCGTCTTGTTCTTCTTCTTCTGCGGAGAGTTAGTAGCGAGATGCCCATGTTTGTGATAGTGAAAACACTTCACTTTGGACAAATCCAGCTTCTTGACTTTAGACTCGGAATTTGATTGGAATTTCTTCCCTTTCCCTTTCCTAGCCTTGGCAGTCAAATCACAATCCTCTTCATCATCACGCTTTGATGAAGATCCATCTCTGGTATTCCGCTTGAACTCCTCTTGCACCATATCTGACCATAGTCGTTCCCAATCTAGCAATTTTTCCCTTCCATTGACAAAGTCTTGATAACTGTGCCAACTCTTGGGAATCCCTAGGAGCACCAATCTCACCAAATCATCAGCATCGACTATTTTTCCCACACTTCCAAGCTCATCCCAACATTGGACAAACTTTGTGAGATATTTTGGAATGGTGTCACCTTTCTCCATCTTGATCTTCCTAAGTTTATCTTTGAGCACCAATTTCCTATGGTCGCTACTATTTTGGAATAGATCTGTCAAAACCTTCCACATTTCATATGGTGTGGTTTTCCCATGGAGACTTGAGACAATGTGGTCTCGTACTCCCTCCAACAGAATCCTCCTCGCCTTCGCCACTTTCTTTTTCCATGCATCAAGATTTGCAGTATCTGTAGCATCCGTCTTAGGAACATTTGCGTCAATGTAACCCTTCAATCCATTGACTTTGAGCATTGCTTCCATCCTGTCCTTCCAAGCAATGTAGTTAGAGCTTCCTTTGAGTGCATACTCCAACCTCAAGCCATTGAAAGACATTTTCAATAATGAATCAAGTGGCGCACCAAGAAAATCTTGCAAATTCGAATGTTATCCAACCCAAAACTCAACCCCTTCACATTCCTCTTACCTTGGGAGGTTCGCACCACACCTAAGAGAAACCTGAGGGAAGTTCACACCCTGCTTGTGTATAGCATGTGAAACTTGCCTATCAAGTTCGCACTCTGCTCCACTGTAGCCTACGAGAATTCCCTTTCAAGTTCACACCTTGCTCCATTGTAGCCTGCGAGAATGCCAATGAACTTTTCACCTTGCTTCACTGTTAGGGTGAGGGAAGTTTGCACCCTGCTAGTGTATTTTCCTGCTAGAATGCCAATGAAATTCGCACCTTGCATTTATCTAGGGTGCGAGAATTATTGTTCCTGAAAATGAGCATAGTTTTCAGTACTACAGTTTGCACCCTGCTAGAGACAGGACCTGCGAGAATATGATTTTGTTCGCACCTCACTTCCGTAGCTCCGTGGCCTCCATGGCTCTGATACCATGTAGAAATTTCGATACAAATTAATGTATTCCTACGATTCTCCTGATCTAACAATTTTCGCCAATTGTTAAATACAGAATCCCTTCTACTATTATTATTGCGGAAGAAATTAAACCACAATCACAACCACAATGCACAAAGTGAAATATCAATAACACACAACACAGAAGTTTCACCAGGAAAGCGTAAAGCTAAAAAACCCACTATCATATATTATGTATATCATGAATCATGAAACAATCTCATACAAAACTCTAATCCAAGAGCTCTTAGTACAATACAATCGTTTCACACTGTCATACACAAATCAACAAATACATGCGCCAATTTCCGTGTCCAGACAACCTGCCTCCTCTGCACAATCTTTGCAATCCGAATTCTCATAATGAATCGAATGAATGCAATTGCCTAGTTTGCACATGCTCATAAGCATATCCAATGCATGTGTGAACAAATCAAAATTGATAGCCAATTGTCCCTTTCACTTGTTATCTCAACTGGATCTCCAATGGATTTGACATGCATGCAGTTAACCATGGTGAATCTTTAGTTGCATGTGAGTTCATTAATTAACTGAACTCTCACTAGTGCATGTTTAGTTACAACTAGTACAACTGATCTTAACTCACTTAACTACACTTATAGTTATGTTACAAATCCAAATCACTCAGTTATGAATGAGATAATAGATTAATATTTATTGTCAAATTTATTTAAGGGAAAAATAAATTAAACACATGTTTCTTGTTGACTTTTCAACAGTTGGTGCATTTATTAAGCCAAAGGGCATGACTAGCCATTCGTAGAGACCTTCCTTAGACTTGGAGGTTGTCTTCCATACATCATTTGGTTCAATGGGAACCTGGTGGTAGCCAAAATTCATGTCGATATTGTTGAAGAAATTTTCCCCCTTGAGTTAGTAAAGAAGGTCATCAATCATGGGAATGGGGTAGTGGTTCTTGCTTGTGATTTTGTTTAAGGTTCTGTAATTAATGCAGAGTCACCAAGTCCCATCCTTCTTCTGCACCAGTGAAATTGGGATTCTACAAGGAAAGGATTTGAGCCTAATGTGCCCTTTTTGAAGAAGCTCTCACATCTGACGGCTGATTTCATCATTCTCCATCAGTGAGCGCTGATAGACTGTTCCATCAGGTAGAGGTGTGTCGGGGGTCAGATCAATTGGATGGTTGACTTGGTAGTGTTTCAGTACCCCTGTAGGTGATGAGAAGATGTCTCTGTATTCTTCCACGATCTCGTCCACTTTCTTCTACTACAAAGAGAGGCATTGTGTAGAGGCCATGGATGTGGCAACAACCTTATGCTTACTATGAGCGTGGATCACAAGGAAGATGAACTTCTCGGTCTATGAAATGAACTTACTGCATTTCTTATCATAGATTAAAGAAATAACAGTAGGCGGTGCTACCTCTGGGATCCTGTACAATTTTCTACCCAAAGTAATAATAAAACTGCGGGGTCTAGATTCATACACATCATGACGCTTCCACAAATATGGTTTTCCTAAAATAACATCAAAAACTTCAAGGGGAGAAATATCACACAATACCTCATCTTTGAAAGGCTTGATGTCATAGGAAAATGACATTGTTGGTTGACACAGAGATCTCTTCCTTGGCGAATCCAACCGATGGTTTAGGGTTGCAAGTGTGATTTCATTAGCAAGTCCAGCCATTTGATGACCTCTGTTGAAATTAGGTTCTTCTAACTACCGCTATCGACAATTAAATGAAGCAGATCCCGCTTGACCCACATCTGCGAGTGAAAGAAGCGTTCCCCTTCCTCTGGTTCTTCTGGTTTTCTTTTCCAGACTTTGGTGGTAGGGACAGTGGCACTGGGTTCAACATTGATAATCTGCTTCCCTCCTTCAATATTTGACTCAGAATCAGAATCAACCTCTGACTCGGAAGATTTTAGCTCGACCACGAGGGACTGCTTGGAATGACATTCTTCAGTTTTGTGCCAAGGAATTTTATGGTATTCACACCATTTTCCCATGTCCTTCTTCATCTTCGTATTTCCCTTCTTGTGTTGTGACTTGGACTGGTTGTCCTGAGGGTGACCATCTTGAATTAGTCCCTTTCTATGTGGGTTGGGGCTGCCTTTTCCCTGCTTTGTCTGTGAGGGGTTTGCAGATCCAAACTATTGCCTTTTATTCTTAAATTTCTGCTCGATCTTGGCAATGTATCTATAAGACGTGCACAATGAGGCGATGTCCAGGAACTCCATTTTTGTTTGAATGTATCTATGCAAAATACCGCAGTATTTGAGCACCATATGATGCTCAGTGTCTTTGATACCCATTTGGTGCATAGGGTATGGAAAATATTGGTGAAATATGGTACTATCTGGTCCCTTTCTTGATGTAGGGTGGTCCATCTGGTGTACTAGTCCTCATAGCTTCCAATAGGGTAGTATTGTTCTTTAATGGTGTCTCGGAAGGAATCCCATGTAGGGGCCACCAAAAACATTGTATATTGCTCCATGACCCTTTCCTCAGAGTAAGTATCCCACCAGTCTTTAACATGGGGAACAACCTTGAGGAGTGCAAAAGTGATCTTTTCCCTATCAGAAAAATTGTGGACCAAAAAATATTCTTCGAGCATATTCAACCATTTATCTACAACATTCACATCTATCAGTCCTTCAAATAATAGAATATAAAATTTACCTATACCTTCAATGGGGTTGCATGGCCGCTTGATGAATATTCTTCTCCTGTGGGTAGTCATCGAAGGATCTGCATGAATTTGTCCATCATTTCATTCCTTTTTCGCACAAGGGATTCCTCGAGCAAAATTTTAATAGGATATCCTACTCCATCATCTTTATTTTTTCTCCCATGGGTTTTTTTCGAGCTCGGTACGACCAATATTTTAATGGCTCGATTGGTTCAATTCCAAACTTCTTGTACCCAGATCTTTTCGGGGACATGCACGAAGAAAAATAAATGAAGAGAAGACTAATTTGATACCACTGATCTGGATTTAGGAGTGGAACGAACTAATTAACAGACTGAATACAATAAAAATAGAGATATGAAGAATAACACAAATATCGAGTGAACAATATCTTCTATTAAATAATGAAATAGGCTGACACTGTAAAACTGCAGAACTGATACACTAACTCGAATGGTGGTAGCTATCTTTGAGAAGAGATGTGGTTGTTATGTGCATACGTCTGAGTAGAATGGATTACAATGAGGCTCCAAAGGCCTTTTTGATATTACTCATGAATTCAAAAACCCTAGATATCCAAAAACCTAAACCTAGAAGGTGAAACACAAAAATTCATGTGGGCCCTATGGGTAAGTTTGTGTAATTTGGTACCTCAACTTCCAAGGGTCATAAATTTTTCATACAACCTCTATTTTAGGTGTGTGATAGCCTGTTGGAAAGTTATTTTAGAGAGATACACATTTCTCCATCAAACTCTTAACTCCATGTACATTTTGACTATGGTGAGCCAAAAAAATAATGTTTAGGGCCCCAAAATGGCCCTGGAAGTACATCAAGATGTGTTGACATGAAAACATACAAAATAAGCTAGTTGGATTAGGCGAGAGGCAACATGTATCCACCAGGAGGATGTGTGGGGCTTCAGATAGCCCCAGAAGTGTAGAATCCACAATTACAAAGCAGTACAGAAGAACGTGTTGAACACTAACAAACATGAGGAGCCAGTTGGAATAGGTGGGTGGCCACCAATATCCACTTGCATCAATCATAGAATGTTGAATTTCATTGAAGTCCAATAAATCATCATTGTGGTGAAGGCTACACACATCAAAACAAGAATCAAAATTTCCATCCTCAAAGAGGCAAAGAGAAGAGATCAAATGACAAAGCAAGCATACAATTCTATTACTACAAAAGTATGGGAACTATGAATCTGGATGTCAGAATAAGCAAGTCGATCAGCACTTAGGCAGAGCACATGTCTCAAATCATGAAGGAGACACCTGAGATGGGATGTTTCTCTCATGTAACAAAAATGAAGAACAACACAAGGACCTATGGTTGTTGGACAGTGGATGCAACAATCACATGATAGGTAACAAATATTTACTTTCATGCATTGATTCTTCTATTTCATCTAATATTACACTTGGAGATGACTCTTTAGTCAAATTTCAAGGAAAAGGAACTATACCTATTCTCACTAAACATGATGTAAATATAGACATTTAAATGATGTCTATCATGTTCCAGATATAAAACATAATCTCTTAAGTGTAGGACAATTAGTTGAAAATGTTTATAAGGTACTTTTTGAAGGAGCATCATGTAGGATATATGACAAGACTCCCAATAGAAAATTGATTTCTGAAATCCACATGAATAGGAATAGAATGTTTCCCATGACCTTTAGAACCGCAAATATGACCCAATCTTATGCACAAAGTGCATACACCCCCAATGAAACTATGATTTGGCTTGAAATATTTGGACATCTACCATTTCAGAGTCTAATATTTCTACAGAAGCACTCCATGGTCAAAGTTCTACCTATCTTCAAAGGAAAAAACCCCCCATGTGAGTCTTGCATTCTTGGAAAACACAAGAGAACTAGATTTCCCCAGTCCTCCACTCAAGCCAAACAAAACCTAGAGTTGGTTCACACTGACCAATGTGTACCAATGCAAACAAAGTCAATAGG
This sequence comes from Picea engelmannii, assembly GCA_009831015.1. Lineage (NCBI taxonomy): Eukaryota > Viridiplantae > Streptophyta > Pinopsida > Pinales > Pinaceae > Picea > Picea engelmannii. The sequence continues at coordinate 56,498 of ML827104.1, read as the reverse complement.
TAGTAGATTTTATTTTCTAACATTTATTGATAACTTTAGCAGGAAAATATGGATCTATTTCCTCATACACAAGTCTGAAACATTTGCAAAGTTCAAGGAGTTGAAGACTGAAGCTAAAAAGCAGAGTGGGAAATATGTGAATATTCTCAGGTCAGATGGAGGAGGAGAATATTGTTCAACAGAATTTGACAATTTCTACAAATCATAAGGCATAATCATGCAAACCACAACCAGGTATACTGCACAACAAAATGGAGTGGCTGAGAGGAAAAATTAGACTATAATGAACATGGCAAGGAGCCTTCTCAAAGAGAAATTTCTGTCAAATCTATTATGGGTTGAAGCAGTAGCATGCTTAGTTTATCTCATGAATAGATCCCCAACCTCTAGTGTCAATATGAAGGTCCCTCAAGAAGCATGGAGTGGAACAAAACTAAATTTTTCTCATCTTAGGAAATTTTTCGCTCACATACCTTCCGAACTAAGGAATAAACTTGATGATAAAAGTGAGAAATGCATTTTTTTTTGCTACAGTGAGACATCCAAAGCCTACATAATCTACAATCTGATTTCGAAGAAACTAATTCTCAACAGATATGTCAAATTTCTTGAAAATCAGTTATGGAGTGGGTATGAAAATCAACCTATGGACAGTCAAAATCCATTGCTTCCACTTCCTGAAAACATAAAAAATCAAGACATCAAACACATCAGCCTGTCCTTCCAAGATTATAGGTACAAGGATAGCCTGAAATATCTTAGGACAACTCTTCTTCAAGCATAAATTCATCCTCTGAATCTCAAAATCAGAGAACTCGAAGCTTGACAGAAATCTTTCAGCAGTTGGATGATATGAATCATCAAAATCTTTTTGCATTAATGTCATGTCAACCAGCATCTTTTAAAGAGGCAACTAAAGATCCATATTGGGTTCAATCCATGAACCAAGATATTGACTCCATTGAGAAGAACAAGACATGGGATCTTGTTTATATTCCCAAACATAAGACAAGTATTGGTATCAAGTGGGTTTACAAAACTAAACTTAATAAAAAGGGGAAGATTGAAAAAAACAAAGCAAGACTTGTTGCTAAAGGATTCTCACAACAACCAGACATTGATTATGGTGAAAAATTTTCTCCAGTAGCAAGGTTGGACACTGTAAGGACTCTTTTAGCCATAGCAACTCATCACAAATGGAAAGTATACCAGATGGATGTCAAGTCAACTTTCCTAAATGGTGTCTTAGAAGAATATCTCTATGTGGATCAACCACCTAGATTTCAAGTCAAAGAAAAACCAGCCAAATTGTATCGGTTTAATAAAGCCTTGTATGGCTTAAAGAAAGATCCAGGAAGTTGGTACAGCAGAATTGACACTTACTTGATCAAGAGTGGTTTCAGCAAAAGCTAAAATGAGCCAACTCTATACACCAAAATAGACTAGGAAGGTAAAATTATGAATGTATGTTTATATGTTGATGACATGATATATACTGGAAATCTTGAGTTAACCAGTTTTAAATATGCCATGCAATCTATTTTTTAGATGATAGATATTTGAATAATGAAATATTTTTGGAGGATTGAGGTTGACCAGTCACCCAAAGAGATTTTTGTCTGTCAGCAAAAGTATGCAGCAGACATCCTTAAAATATTTCACATGGATGACTGCAATCCAGCAAAAACCCCCATACCCCTAGGCACAAAATTGAGCAAGCAAGATGAAGGACCTATAGTGGATTCTACCTTGTATAATGTTTTAGTAGGAATTTTGTTGTATGTTACAACAACTAGGCCTTATATTATGTATGAAGTCAGCTTTGTTTTCAGGTTCATGGAATCTCCCAAAGATTCTCACTGGAAGATGGAGAAAATGATTCTGAGATATGTTGTTGGCACTCTCAATTTTGGTTTATGGTACACCAAGTCTGTAGATAATCATCATTACACTGACAATGATTTTGCAAGAATCCTAGATGATCGAAAAATCACCTCAGGGCATGCTTTTCACCTCGGCACAAATATGATTTCTTGGGTATCAAAGAAGTAGCCCATTGTCTCAATATATTTTGTAGAGGTAGAGTATGTCGTTGCTACCTCAGATTCCTCTCAAGCAGTGTGGCTATGAAGACTATTGAATGACATGTTGCATACAAAAAATGAGCCAAATCCTATCTTATGTGACAATACTTCAACAATTGCTTTATCTAAACACCATGTTTTTCATAATAAAAGCAAGCACATTGACACTCACTAGCACTTCATATGCGAGCTAGTCAATAATTGTCAAATCACTCTTCAATTTTGTGGCTCACAAGATAAGCACACAGAAATATTTACAAATCCATTAGGAAAAACCATTTTTTATTTTTAGAGACAACACTTGGGATTATGAGTGCTGATGTTTGTAACTATTGAGTTTAAGAGGGAATGTTAGTTATAAATGTAACCTCAACATAGTATGACTATACACTTCCATATGTTGTGCTAGCTCTACCAGTCATTATGACTTGTCAGATATTCTTGATCTTCTTGTTTTGTTTTCCCTTTATAGATTTATACTATCATCTAATACATGTGTGATCCGCACATTCTTGTTCCCATTCTGTCTACTCTACTCTTTCTTTTTTCTTGCTTAGCTTCTTGCATCAAAAAATACTCTATCCATTTCAAGTGATTGCACTAAACACCCATGAAGGTTTACAAAAGGCATGTGCAAGATGGGTTCCATGGACAGGGGTATGATTCATGCCAAAGAACATAATTCTACCTATGGTGTTGAGCATGAAGAAAAGGAAAGGATTCCTCTTCAATCTACAAGCCCATCAGGAATGAAAAAATCGAACCATTGTATGTTATATAAGCAAGAACTTACCAAACCCAAAGCATTGCACATAATAAAAATCACACAATCTATTCTAAAGTAGTTGCAGTAAGCATGCATAAAAGTTTACTGAAGACAAGTGCAAGACACTGTGAAACTATAAAGCAGTGCAGAACAAATTTCCATGAAAAATGTGTTTTGTTGACAAGCAAAAGCGAGTTCATCATCTTTATATGAATCATTTTCTACCAGTAATAAAAATCTTTATTTCCACCATAGGTTTTGAAGCTCCATGGCATACTACTCCATGTTTTTCTTGCAATAACGGTGCACACATAATCATGCCTCAAGGATGTAAAGGCCATAGAATATATATCAATATTAGACCACAGAATAAAAATGAATGGAAGCTAATGGAAAAATAAATGAAGCATAAGACTTAGATACATATCCTCTCGCCAGTCCAACATCTCGTCGTCAAAGGCTAAAAAGATGTGAAAATTACCTTCGTTTTCTCCATCATAGAATGTTGACTTCCATTCAACATTTTGTGACAATTACCTTTGTTTGCTCCATCATTAGATGGTAGAATAGAATGAATAGGTTTGTATATTGGGTAGATTCATTCTACAGGATAACAAACCTACACCATTCTTGGGTTCGCTGGCTACATTAGTGTAGAATCTGTTACTTATATCTATAACCTCAATAGTATGTGACTGCACAATGCCAGATGTCATGACCAGTTGTACGATTGTTTCTTGATTTTCTTGATCTGTTCAAGCTTATTTAGCTCATCTCGTTTCCTTTAATCAACGCACTATGTTCATTCTTGTTTTCAATTTCATCTTCTTTGTTTTATCTTATTTTCTTCTCATTTTGTCATGGTATCAAAACATAGGACATAAGCCTCTTCACAGTCTCTGGAGAGCAACTTGATCATAAGAAAAAGAGAGCAGAGATTACATAGTCTCGCAGATGAGAGCACAGGACGCAAGATTCTTCACAGAGCTTGGAGAGAAGTTTGGAGTCAACAGTACGCTCAAAATATTGTTGGAGATAGAAAGCGCGAGGAGGCAGAAGCTACAGAAGGAAAAAAAAAATTAAAAATCTGTGAGCATTTAAAGAATTCGTGAAAGATTTGCGAAATTATTTCTTAAGAATAAGGTTTTCAAAAGAAGCAAAGGAGAATATACTTTAGTCGTAAGATTGGATGTGGGAACAGATATGAGCCTTTAATTAAGCTCAGAAATGATGAGCCCGCAGGTAAGGAGAATTTTTTTTCAGATGTAAGATCTGAGCGTGAGCAAGATCAGCTGTCAGGTCAAGAAAATATTAAGCCATGACTTTCAAATCTGATCAGAGTGAGATCAACGGTGGGGATGCATTGTGGGGATCGAGAAGAAAATTAAATTTTATGCAAATTGTGAGCCCGATATCGCTCAGGATCGTTGATCTTTCTAGATCAACATATCAACGGTGGATATCGATCGTGCTATGAATGCGCATCTTCACATTGTGGGGATCAGAAAGAAAATTAAAGCGTGAGCAAGTTGTGAGCCTGCAATCGCTCAAGATCATTTATCTTTCTAGATCAATGGTGGATATCAATCCCACCTTGGATGAGCATCTTTGCTTTACGAAGATCATGAAGACAATTAAAGAGTGATCGAGTTGAGTCTCTGTAATCACCCGCGGTCGTTGATCTTAAAATAAGTGACACACATAAGGTGATCTCATACTTCGGGAGGAAGCAATCAAAATCTAAGGAGTAAAGGACTCCCAAAATCCCAAATCTCTAAAGAGCCGGAGTAGATCCAGTTCGTTGATCCAAGTCAAAAAGTGTCACAACATCTTGCACTCTAACGATAATCACTTTGGAAGGAAGATGAATGCGAGAATCTAGAACTCTCGAAGGATCGAAGCCCGGAGTTCATTTGGATCATCCATCATCGAGGACTCATAGGGATTAACCATCGATCTTCACATATTCGACGATTTAGATCTGGACCATTCAAGCTAGAAGGGACACATGTCACGTGATCCCACACTTTGGAGCTAGAGAACTTCGGAGGAGAGTCAAAAACGTAAATAAAGAACTCCCGAAGATCGAGATTATGAAGTTAATATCAACCGTCAAATAAAAAGGCCACGTGGAGGAAGATCTCGCACTTTGTATATTCGCACTCCAGAGGTCAGCACATATTAGCAGTCAAAAACTATCGAACACTGGAGTTCCGAAGAAGATCTTGGTCATTCATTTGTAGAGGCCTAAGGATCATTGGATCTACACCTCTACAGATAATTAGTCACCTCGGCACTACGCAAGTATCGTTATTGTGAACGGTGAAATATCTTTGAAGCCCGAACTACCAAAATAATTCTGAGTCGTAGATCTCAATGAGTAATTGAGACCGTCAATATCCTCCCTTGTTTGGAGGTCTGTGAGTTCAGAGGATTGCAAGGTAAGAAAGGAATATCTCTTAGAGCCCTGAAGGCTCGAATTCCCAAAATAACTGAGGACCGTTAATCTCAAATCAATGAGCATCGTTGATCTTTGCAACACATCCTTTATTCGAAAATTCATCTATTCAAAGGAACCGAGACCTTCACGCATCTTAATGCCCAAAGCCTGAAAGCCTGAAGCGCCTGGGTTTCAACTCCCAATCATATGAGAAGATAAACACCAAAATTTTTTTTGGCTCTCAAGTAAACTCATAAATCCCAATTTTTCCATTAGAGGGGCTATAGTTGCTAAAGAACATAGCTCAGAACTCTGACTCCGTAGATATCATGCTCGGATAGTCACATCCAGCCATATCAATGTTAAAGGAGTCTAACCCGTCTTTTTTGGCCCAAAGTCACAACAGAGGATTTCGCGGACCTGGTCTTACACACAAGAAACAAGTAAGCCCAAAAATCTCTAACAATGTTTTTTGTTAAAAAAAAATTTAAAAGATGGCCACCTCTAGTAACTTAGGACCAACACAAGGACCAATTCTTCTTGGAAAGAATTATGAGTTTTGGTCTCTTCGAATGAGATCCTTCTTGCAAGCACAAGAGTGATGGGATCCAGTGGATCTTGTATATGTGGAACCATATCCAACAGACCTTGCTTCCATGACCAACCAACAAAGAACTACTCAGGCAACATAGAGGAATAAAGAGAATAAGGAAAATTTATGGATTCAAAACTCAGTGAATGACTCGATTTTCTAAAAAATAGAAGGCGTTGTTACTTCAAAACAGGCTTGGTACATCCTTAAATCAGCTTACCAAGGAAATGACAGGGTCAAGACAGTTAAACTATAGACTTTGAGGACACATTTTGAGACTCTAAAAATGACAGAATCTGAAAACGCTGATCAATTTATGACCAGAGTCATGGGAATTGTAAACCAAATCAGATTGAATGGTGAAGCCATCCCTGATAAATAAATTGTTGAGAAAGTCCTCATAAGTTTACCAAATAAATTTCAAATGGTTGTTACAACCATCCTTGAATCCAAGGATCTATCAAATTTTTCAACAGATGAATTAATGGGCTCTCTATTGACACATGAGATCATACTACATCTAGAATATGAGTCAATAGCCAATGTCTTCAAGACTCAATTCTCCTTTAGCAAAGGGAGAGGCAGAGGTCACCAAGGAAGAGGGAAAATTCCAAGTAACCATCACTCAAGTGAAGGTCACAAACAACAAAACCAGAATCAAAATTTCCAAGGTCACAGACAACAGAACCAGAATCATAATTTTCAAGGTCATAGACAACAGAACAAGAATAAGAATTTCCAGTCTCAAAGAGGTAGAGGGATATGTTCACCCAACGAAAAATCAAGCATACAATTATATTACTACAGAAAGGATGGGAACTATGGATCTGGATGAAGGAATAAGAAAGCAGATTAGCTCTCAGGCAGAGCACATCTCTTAAATCATGAAGGTGAAACCTCAGATGGTATGTTTCTCTTATGCCACAAGACTGAAGAACAACACAAAGATATCTGGTTGCTAGAAAGAGGATATGGCAATCACATGACAGGTAACAAAGATTTACTTTCATGCATTTATTATTAAATTTCATCTGATATTACACTTTGAAATGATTCCTTAGTGAAAGTTCAAGGAAAAGGAACTATACATATTCTTACTAAAAAAAATGTAAAGAAAGACATAAACAATGTCTATCATGTTCCAGATATGAAACATAATATGTTAAGTGTAGGACAGCTAATTAAACATGGCTATAAGGTACTTTTTGAAGGAGCACCATGTAGGATATATAATGAAACCCCCAACAGAAAATTGATTTTTTAAATCCACATGACTAGGAATATAATGTTTCCCTTGACCCTCAGAACTGCAAATCTGATCCAATCATATGCACAAAGTGCATCCACCCCCAATGAAACTATGGTTTGGCATACAATACTTGGACATCTTCCCTTTCAAAGTCTAATACTTCTACAAAATCACTCCATGGTCAAAGGTCTACCTGCCTTCAAAGATAAAACCCCCCCATGTGAGTCTTTCATTCTTGAAAAACATAAGAGAACTAGTTTTCCACAGTCCTCCACTCAAGCCAAACAACACTTAGAGATGGTTCACATTGACCTATGTGGACCAATGAAAAAAATTTCAATTGGTGGTAGAGCTTATTTTCTAATGTTTATTGATGACTTTAGCAAGAAAATTTGGATCTATTTTCTTAGACACAAGTCTGAAACTTTTGCAAAGTTCAAAGAATTCAAAGGTGAAGCTGAAAAACAGAGTGGAAAATATGTAAAAGTTCTCAGGTCAGATGGAGGAGGAGAATGCATCTCCAAATAATTTGAAAATTTCGGCAAATCACAAGGCATCATCATGCAAACTACAACCATATATACTCCACAACAGAATGGAGTGGCTAAAAGGAAAAAATGGACAATAATGAACATGGCAAGAAGCTTTCTCAAAGAGAAATGTGTCAGATAGTTTGCTTAGGTTTATGGATAGTTGGTATGGATTGTTGGTTTTTATTGATGTCAACCATTGGAGAGTGATACTGTAGATTGATGTCAACCCTTGGAGAAATTCTGGTAGCGAATTCTGGTAGCACAAAGGTTTGGGTAATGGACCCAAGTTTGTTTCATGTATAATGGTATGATTTTTAATATATCTGAAGGTAAGACTATTACAAATAGATATTACATGTCATTCCATTTCCGGCTATATGTGGAACATCACATAACTCCTCACGGCTAGAGAGTTATGGCCATGAGAAGTTGGAGAACCCAAGTTTGGGTAATGGAACCAAGTTTGTTTGATGGATAATAGTATGATTTTTTATATATTTGTAGGTAAGACTATTGTATATGGATAGTACATGTCATGCCATTTCTGGTTGGTATGTGGAACGTCACATAACTCCTCACGGTTTGAGATTTATGGCCTTACGAAGTTGGAGGACCCTCATATGTTGGCTTGAAGCCACAAAAGGTCAAAGAAGTCAAAGATCTTGCAAAGAAGAAATTATTATTTAAATGATAAAGTAAAGTGACAAAGTCAAGAAGGATTATTTAAATAATAAAGTGAAGTGACAAAATCAAAGAATATTATTTAAATAATAAAGTGAGGTGTCAAAGTCAAGGAGGAATATTTAAATGATAAAGTAATGGAGAAATTTCTAATTATGGAAAGTGGTTAACCCTAAAAATGAGGAAATATGTTAAGTGACCTAGAAATGGGTTAAGTGACCTATAATATGGAGAGTATAAATAAGAGGCAAGTCTCTCTCATTTTACATCACACTTGAGCATATTTAATATCTATATGTGACTGAGGTAACCAAGGTATATCTAAGCTGAATTTCAGAGGTAAGGTGAAGAAAAGAAGGCCAAAATTCAAGGGAGGATAATTTTTTTTGATGATGCTTTCTAAGGTATGTTATTTACAGGTCATCTCACCATTTTCGCAATACATTTTTTTATAGAATGACACAAAACGTGAAATTTTTGTTCCATTGAGGAAACATATCCAAGTATCTGTGGTAAAAAATTTAGCTTGTGGGTCATTGTATTTTTGGAGTTACACTCTGTGGAAAATAGGGTTTGTGGCTAGTCCTGAAAGTAGTCTAAAACAGGTGTTTCAGGTAAAAGTGTCACAACTTCTTCATAACATATCCAAATTTAATAATAAAAAATGTGTTGGTTATAGTACAGTCTATAGTATGTTGTGTAACA
>ML827104.1:18735-37370 GCA_009831015.1 Picea engelmannii | reverse complement strand
TGGTTAATCCATTCATATTGTTTAGTTTTTATTTTTTTGTTTTTTATAATTCATTTTTAATTATTGTATTTCATTTATTTATTTTTTATAATTTATTATTATTATTTTATTTTATGTTCATGTTTATTCTTTAAAAAATATATATATATATTTTATAAATTATTGAATAATTTATTTTAATATTCTTTAATTTTTTAAATTATAATATAAATAACATAGTCACATAATTGTATCAGATGAATTTAAATGGATATATTTAATTTACAAAACCTAATTTTAACATAAATCTTAATTAAAATTTGTAAATGAATTACATCTATCAGCATTCATCAACTACCACAAACCACAATTATATGGTTATGCTAGTTATATATCAAAGATCAAATCAGATTTTAATTTAGAGCTCCCATTTCAAACGATGTTCATCCCTATGCAATGCACTTTAAAGAAAACTAAGAGCGCATATCATCTTTAACATGAGACCAAGGAGACAAATATAATTGCTAAAAATAAAGAGAAATGCAATTTTAGCATGGGAGTAAAGTTAAGGACTTAAAAAAACGAAGGTTCTTCTAATTGCAATTATAGTCAGTCACAGGATAACAGTAAAACATTTTCAAGTGGGCATGTAAACGTTGCTAGTCGAGTTCAAAAATAGGATGCTTGTTAGTTCCAATAAGGAGTGCAGGGCAAGGCTGCTCAATCGATTCTCAAGTCGCTGTAATAAGCACGCATGACAGTCACACAATATCATATAAGCCCAAAACTTGATGCGTTATATAACAAAAATAGAGTGACATGCAAATCCAAACCCTTATCCATAAGGAAAACTACTCTATCCATTTCAAGTGATTGCACTAAGCACCCATGAAGGTTGACATAAGGCACGTGCAAGATGGGTTCCATGGACAAGGGCATGCTTCATGCCAAAGAACATAATTCTACCTATGTTGTTGAGCATGAAGATAAAGGAAAGGATGCCCCTTCAATCTACAAACCCATCAGGAACGAAAAAATCGAACCCTTGTATGTTATATAAGCAAGAACTTACCAAACCCAAAGCATTGCACATAACCCTTGTGGGTGACAGATACAATTTACTTAAGATGAGATCCATAATTCAAAGTGCAGAAGAGGATTTTTACCTTAACAATTTGCACTACTAATGATTCATTGACATCAAATTTGGAAAAATGAAAATTTTGATATATTGGATTATTTGTTATGTTAAAATTTTATAATATGGTAATGTTTAAAATTATTGAGGTATTGTTAGTATTATACCATATTATCTTCTTTTATGTATACCTTACCTTATTATATTCAAGTAATATAGTAAATCAATATGAAAAAATATGTATATTTTAAAATATAGATTTTAAGAATGTAAGGAATTAGTATAGAATTCTAGTACCCATTAAGAAGAAATTTAGCCAAAATCCAATACCCACTTTAACTGAGAAAGTAGGACAAGGTAGCAAATAAAGGAAAAATATTGTGTTGAGGCCCATTGGAATTACAAAGACAATACCTACAGATGAAGGGAGTGGGTAGCTAATGACTTGAGGGTTGATGTAATGTCAATGGAATTATCAATCTCAATCACAATATCATAAGTGTCAAACAATTCTCACCTATATTTGACATCAGAAAGGTATTGAATTGAAAAACACCCTTCAAGATAAATTATTTGATATTCTTACAATATTTAAGAAATTTTAGGACACAACTTCACAAATTCTTGCAATTCTTTGTAAAACTTATTCATGACATTGATTCTAGAATTCAACAAATTATGTATCAAATTGTGTATTGTAGTAAAGTATAATTTTTCACAAACCCTAAATTTGAATTACATTCTTGAGGTTGTTGAGGGCTCTCTAATGTTCCACAACCAAAAATTGGTAAATGTTGTTGCTTTGACCACTAAGCTAAAATGTTGAACAACACTTTGTGTTGTCTTTAATGACGATATTTATATTGTTCACCATTTTTTAATGACGATCTTTATATTGCTCACCATTTTTTCTTGTTAGAGAACAAATTTACATAAAATAACACTCAATAGCTTTGTTCACAATGTGTTCACTCCCCTGTTAAATGAATGGTATATTGTGTCCATGGTTGTTTTTTAAAGTGAGGCAAGTGGAACACCTATCTTCGATACTCGTGGAGGCAATCCTAACAATGTTGAGGTGGACTTGGACCTAGACCTAGACCTAGACATCCCTCCCTTTTACCTTTTCCCAAAGATAGAGTTGCTATAGGTACCTATCTCATTGAAACATATTTTAATTATTATTTTATTATATTTTTAAAGATCCATTTTAAACCTTAAAAATTCTTTAATAAAAGTAAAACGTAAAATTTTCAATAAAAGATGCATGAAGTATGATCTTTTGGGAGTTTTCCATCCAGACAAATGAACTTAACATTCCATTGAAAATTAATTATTAATCAATGTATTACCATAATAATAATTATGCTGAAGGCGTTCTTTTAGGGGGAGTTCTCTTGACTTTTTGTCATCTGTCCATAGCCATTTGCAATGGTACACATGTTTTGTTAATATGCCATGTGTGATTGTCGTCCATCGCCTCAATGTCGATTCCTTCCTTCACCCATACGCTACTACACGATATCCAACTCTCTCTCTCGCCTGGCCTTCACTGAGGATTACTATAAATATGTCTATGAGATGCGGTTCACTTCTCAGAGCGCTTAGGCATTGAATAAAATATATTGGAAGAGAATTGATTCCATGTTAGTATTATCCATTACCTTTGATCATCGATCCGAAGAAACTGCAATTCGAAGAAGTGTAGAGTCTGTCGCAATAGCCAACAAATTTAATGGGATGTTCATAATGATCTCCTCATACCTCTTTTTGATCTCTATGCGGGCTACGTATGCTCAGAATTGTGGGTGTTCCAGTGAACTGTGTTGCAACAAATATGGTTTATGTGGCTCCGGGAACGATTACTATGGAGATGGTTGCAAAGAAGGGCCTTGTTCCAGTAGCGACAATGGAAGTGACTCCGGAAATGGTGTTGCATCAATCATAAGTAGCAGACATTGGGTGCCCTGGAAAGAGTTTCTACACAAACGACGGCTTCATCGGTGTTGCCAATCCCTATTTTGGTACCACTAGATCTTCTAATGTTGCCAAATGTCTTGAGTGTTTAAGAAAACAATAGAGTTTTATATACAAATTTTGTTAATCCAATCAACTTCTAATTTTTTTGTTGCGCTACTTGAAAATCTAGAAGAAGAATGAGAAGAGTAAGCTGAGAATTTTTTTCATAGGTTGGTGGGGTATTTGTTTAATCGCATTACATTGGGATTGGATTTATGTGTATCCATGGGCTATTTTGAAATGGGCGTTGAGGTGTGTGGGAGCCTGAGCTTTGGACTGAAGTGAGTGTTGATTTCTTTAGTACATTAGCTCCCATATTCTGGTTTTGGGATTGGATTACAAAGTGGGTGGCCTTATTTTATTATGTTTTAAGCCTTTTGAGGAGTATTTGATGATGTGTATTGCTTATCTGGTTTGGTTGATATTCTACAGCTACTCTTCTATAATTGTGGAGGTGGCCCTAGAAGACTGGGATTTCATTCTTGTTTGTACACGGAGGTGGCCTAAGAGGATTGGGTTTGCATTCTTGTTTGTACATGAAAATTCTATCTTATGGAAGGAGAGCCCTTCGAGGGATTTTTAAGAACATGGTTGCCTTATAGTATCTGTTCACCTGAGATATTATCGTACTGAAGCCTACATTGTATTGTGTTCCATAGATTTCAAAAGCTTTAACAAGTGGGTACCTTAGTCAGAACTCAAGAGTTACAACTAACTTCCATTCAGAGCCAAATTTGTGGAAATGGCTTGTATGAAGATGGAATCCAAGGTTGATGGCTTCCAATGCCAAGGACAGGCCTAGTACAATATTTTCTTCCCAAGTTTTATAGAAAATATGCCTTTCTAAATCAAAATATTTTCGCTATCGTTATAGACAATAGAATATTTAATGCATTAATTGGTTTTCATGTCAAAGATGTTTGTCCAATACATGGGTGTAGTATGAGATTGCTACTATTGATATTCAGTTCAAACCCCATGGAAAGAAAAAGCAGAATACGATGCAATTGCCTACAGTTTTTTTTTAGTGGTCGTCTTTATAATTGGTTATATGGCCATATACTGTCAAAAATGTAATCTGAGAAAATAGATAAATGTTCTAGGTTGCCCAGTCTTTCACACAATGTGGGGAAAGGTAGGAAAGGATGTTGGATGATGTTGTCATTGATGCTAGTGGTTTGATTATTTGGGGGATTGTTGGATCATATGCCATTCATGCAAATGGTTTGATTGATTGATGTCAAGTGATTGATTGATTGATGATTGGTGAAAAATGTATATGTATTGTCCTTGATGAGAATGATAGATGTCAAAGTGAAAACCAAATGATAAAGATGGATCATTGATATGAGGCATAGATGAAGATTGATCAATGCGTTGCCATTGATACATGATGATGCATAGCTTGTTTGATGAAAAGATGATTCATTATTGTCTTATCATGATTAATAAGGTGCACAAATGGATGAACTCCAAAGTGGTTCCCTTATGGTGAAATCCCTCATGGGAAGACGCTTTGCGGATTGATTTATCCTAGAAGAATGGTTGGAGGACCCATACTTGTATGTGGAATAATGAGATGAAGATCAATGACGTTGTTGGTGAAACTATTCTAGATGGATAGTGCTTGTCATGCCATTATTGGTGTTATGTGGAATGTCACATAACTCCTCATTGTTTGAGAGTTATGGCCTTATGAAGTTGGAGGACCCTTATATGAAGGCTTGAAGCCCCCAAGGTCAAAGAAGTCAAAGTGCTTGAAAAGAAGAAATCATTATTTAAATGATAAAGTAAAGTGACAAAATCAAGATGGATTATTTAAATAATAAAGAGAAGTGGCAAAATCAATAAGGAATATTTAAATGATAAAGTATTGGAGAACTTTCTATTCATGGAAAGTGGTTAACCCTAAAATATGGAAAATAGGTGAAGTGACCTAGAAATGGGTTAAGTAATGTAAAAATGGGTTAAGTGACCTAGAGGATGAAAGTATAAATAAGATAGCTATGGTCTCTTGTAGATCATCCTTTTTGTGGATCAATGGAGAGCTTCTTGTGAATATATTTTGTAGTATTGATGGAGAGCTTCATGAGCATTATTGGTGTGGATCTCTTGAGCAAGATTACAGATCTATTCTGAGGAAGAAAGCGAGAGGAGGATCTCATGGACGCATCAAAGTTTCGACAATGTTGGAGATCATGACGACAAAATTCTGAGGTATACACGGGTTGTCTATGCTTAGGGTGCGTATACATTAAGGTATACGCAGGATGTCTAAAGATATGGAGCGTATCGTGGATAAAATGGTGAAGACTTGTGTCTGAGCTGGTGTCAAGCTCTTGGATGATTAAGAAGGTTCCAGATCTTCTTTCTATGGCCTCAAATCTATCACTGAGACACTGGTATGATTACATTATTGTATTTATGAATAATATTGTTTTATGTGATGGGAATGCTTAGGGAATTCTTGGTATGGATTCTATGATGTGGTTCAGTTTGGTTGATTTGGTTGATGGAGTGATCAGTACTCTTGTGATTCAGTGGTGACATGATTGCTATGGTATACTAGATTCTTATACATGTTTGAGATAGCATTCATATTAATCTATTATGGATCATGAGAAAGCTATTGGAGAGCTTGGAGATGTTGTGACTGGCTGTGGGTCATTTTGGACAGTGGAAGACAGAAGAGAAATTGATTGCAGGTTGGAGAGGATCTGAGCATGTGAAGCAAAGCAAAACCCTAGTTGTTCAGAAACATACGCATGTCACATTATATATTGGCCGCATGCACATGTGGGTTGTAGTGAGCTAAGGCACATACACACGTGGGCTAAGCTACTGACAAGTCACATACTTTCTGATAGATTGATATCTGTTGAGGATTCTTGCCTCATTTCAGTTGGTGCTGAGGGTGTAAGTTGAGTCTTGCATTATAGAGTTGGTGCTCTTATAGAGTTGTACTCTATTTAGTTGTTGTTGATAAACCCTGTATTGTTGTCCATAATAAAAATAAAAATTGTACATACAACTTGTGTTCTTTGTGTTACTTCTGGTGATGACTTATTGATGATATTTGTTGTTGATATATGTTCACATCTAACTTTTTATAAATGACATCAATGGGTAATGAATAAATGTTGAAGGTTAACTAAGGAGTTTTATGTGAAGAGGGATTTTTTGGTTAAAACATCCCCACACTCATTCATGCCCCCCTCTAAGTGTGGTAGGTGTGTCCAACAATTGGTATCAGAGAAGGCATTCACTACAAGCCTTAACAAGCTTGAAGGAGATGATGAAGTTCCAATCCTTGATGAGGAAGATTATTCTACTTGGATTATAGAGATGAGATTATATTTAAAGAAAATGGGAGAAGTTATTTGGAAGACAACCATTGGTGGATCGGTTCCATTGAAGAACAAGTCAAAGTTTGCAGCTCAAAGGGAAGGAAAGAAGAATGTTGCATTGGCTCTCAAAACCATTCTTAGTGGACTCTCAAGCCCTATCAAAGAGAGCATGGGACAATGCACTTCCGCCAAGGATATATGGCTAAAGCTAGAGGAGACATATCAAAGCAAGAAGGAGAAGGAAGAAATTGAAGACCACTCCATCAAGATCATCAAAGGTAAAGAATCATCAAAAACTCTTGAATGCATTGTTTCTAAATGTGATTTTGAAAACATTTCAAGTGAAGATAAACAATCAAGTAATGATAGCACAAAGGAAGATATTGAAGTCATTTCAAATGAAGGCAAAAAATCATGTGATGGTGTTGGCAAGAAGGAAGATATTGAAGGTAAAGAATCTCCCAAGACTGTTGATTGAAATGATTCAAAGTGTGATGATGTTGAATTTTTATCAAGTAAAGAAGATGATCTACAAATAGTTTGTGTAAAGTTTGATGATAGTTATCCCATGGAAAGAATATAAGAAAATCTATTAGAACTTCAAAACGAAATTGAAGAGGGTTTATACATGTATAGGAGTGATCATTTTTATACACACTATAACTATCATTTAGATAACACTAAGAAGTTTCTTAGGAGGATTCAAAGTTACATATTGAAGTTAAAGGGAATGCTCAAAGAACAAGAAGAGAGTTCTAAATTAGAAGAAAAGGAAGAAGACATCACAAGACTAAAGAATGGAAAAGAGGATATAAATGTAGATGATGAGATTAGCAAAAGTTTTGAAACCATTGTCCATCTCAAGACCCAAATTGAAGAAGCCAAAAGAATAGAAGAACTATTGAAGATTAAAATAAATGAAAAAGAAGAGTCATGTTGTAAGTTAGAAGCTCAAATTGTTGACCTTAGAAAGAAGATAGAAAATTCAAAAAAAATCTTGAATAGCTCACGAATCTTGGATGAGATCTTGGAAAGTCAAAGGTCATCATGTGATAAATCAGGTCTTGGATACAAAGGAGAAGATACACATGTTGAAGCAAGAACAACAAAGAATCATGAGGTATGTCTATCAAAGAATCAAGACAATGTTGCAAAACAACTATCTACAGAAGACAAAGACAATTTCAAAAGAACAAAGCAAGGAAGACATCAATAAGTTATTCTTGGGACACCAAAGCCAAGGTATGAAAGTATTATTCATGGGCATTGTTATTCATGTAATGGATATGGTCACAAATATTTTGAGTGTAGATCTTATGAAAGGAGATATAATGGAATATTTTCTAACACCATAAGGTGTTGGAGATGTGATCAAGTAGGACACATTGTTGTTCATCGTAACACCATGAGATGCTACAACTGTAGTGGATTTGGCCACAAATTCCAAGAGTGTTGGAACACAAGAATAAATTCCATGATGAGGACTTCACATAGCATGGCTAGAAGAAGGAATGAAGTAAGAAAGGGAGACGTCTTTGAAAATATGGATGCTCAGAGCTCAAGTTATGAGGAGAAGGGTCATCTACAAAACTAGGTGAAGAAGACAGAGAAACCATAATAGAATGAAAGACTAAAGGGAAGCTTAAGTAAGACATCTTCTGAGGCATACGCGAGTGACAGTGGTGACATTCATGCACAAATGTTGGTTGACCTTGCATAGGTTGCGTACACATGCACTCTGTTGTGCAGCAGGTCACATATATGTGGTAAATCCTTGGGAAAAAGGCAATGCACATGGGTTGCAGCTTGATGTGATGGTATAACTCTTTGTTGCAGGTTCTGACTTTGTTTATTGTAGACTCTGACACTGTTTGCTGCAGTTTTTCATGGTTCTAAGTTAGATCATGCAAGGTTATGATATAAAATAAATATTGGGTGCATGGCACTAACCCATGAATATGGATTGATGTTGATCAAATGCTCATCTATTGGATTATGTAAAATAATATGTTGGGGTACATGGTTGGTACATAATTGAAGTTTCATTGATACATATTATGATGTATTATTGGAAGCATATGGTATTGGTATTTGATGCAGGAGCATCGCCAGCACATCAAGCGAGCCAACGTGGAGCAGGAGACAGCTGGACAAAACCAATCCAAGTTTTGAAAACTTTTTGGGATTGTTGCACAAGTATTTAATGAAACCATTTATGAAGGCGCACTTTGTATATTGTAATGGACCTTGAGCGAATAGCTCTCGTCCTTAGGTAGATAGTCGGCATTTAATAGAATTAAATGATGGTAGATAGGAATTTAATTCTAGGTTTGATAGTTTTAAAGTCCAAGAGGGAAAACGGATATAGACACCCTCATTGTATCATTGTAACATTAGTCTGATCACATTAGCATTCACATTCAAGAAGAGAAGAGCAAGCAGAGAGCTGTGAAAAGAACATCCACGTACAAATATTGAATTAATAGAAGAAATCTTTGATTCAAATTCATGGTTTGTGTTGTTTCTCTGGGTATTGATGTTATGATCATCAATGTTTTCTTCCTGTTATACATTTTCTTTTATATGTTGTGTACGTGATTTCATGGTTGGATTGAAGTCTGAAGGGAAGAAGGAATTAGTTTCAATTGTTTCTCTAATTTGAGCCAGAGAATTCCTGCAAGGAGTGTAGTCGAATTGTCCGCAAGGAGTGCGTTGACAGAAGGGTTCATTTAGAGATCACTTTTGTTCTAAGTTCCTAGGAGTGTAGGTTGGGCACCGGAGCCGTGCAAGGCATGCGCAGGCTAGACGAAGTCTCAGAGTTGCGATTCTGAGGAAAGGAAATTAAGATTGTTGCTGCAGGAGTGCGCAGAGTCGAAGCTTCAACACTTAGATGTTGTTGAAGATTGTCACAAGGAGTGCATGCAAGAGTTTCCTAAAAGGACTTGAGAAGTCGAGAAAAAGCTTAGGAGGAGTAGGCCTTCGAATTCGTCGAAGGATTGCACAGAGAGGTTGTGCATCGAAGTGTTCGAGAAAGCGTCAAAGACTCGCGCATAGGTGAACGAGTCTCATGGAGAGACACTTCTTCATTTCGTGGATTTCTCAAGGGAAGAAAAAGACGGTCAAAATTCTCGAAGGAGAAGTTGCGAAGTTCCGTGGGTCATTGGATCTCATGGAGTTACGAGGAGGTTATTGTACAAGCGTAAGGGAATTTTAAATCTTAGGGGAAAGAAAAACCGTTGATCCAAGTCAGCCAGGGTCATTGGGTTATTTGCGAGATCTCCTATCGGGATCTCGTAAGATAAGAGCCGAAGATTTGGCAACGGGAATCACGAAATCACGAGACGCGATATCCCGACAGTTGCGTAGACATAGTGGGCCATAGGGAGCCGGAGGAGTGGAAGACAGGTGTCAGAGATCAAGAGATCGAGAGACCTCAGAAGTTCACAGGGTGAGAGCGCAAGTATTGGGTACTCCAAGTCATGAGGACGCGAGGTGGCGAGTAGCGAAAGTGCGATAGGATTGTATCGGCGTTTCGGCACATCGAATATCGGGAGTTGGAGAACCAAGAGCTTGGTATCGCGAGTAGCGAAGTCATGAAAAAACGAAGTCCCGATAGAGGGAAGAGGAAGTCGACGTAGACTAAGGTATCGGGTCTCGGGGATCCAAGAGTGTAGTGCTCAACTGTTGGGCTCGCGAAGTCGTGAGTTCGGATCCTCCAAAAGTAAAGAAGAGAGGATTGCGACGAAGAGAATCAGTGGGTAGGTAGGATTCCCGATAGGGAATTAGAAGAACCTTTGAGTTCCTCGGGCCGTGGAGAGAGAAGAAGGTCCTGAGGGAAGCGGTCGTGCTCCGAGGAGTGTGGAACAACTTTATCAAGTGGTATCAGAGTGGGAATATTTCTTTGCTTTCTGTAGCAGAGGAAGAGCAAGAGAAGGAAATTCACCATGCCACCCAGGAGAGAAAGACAATCACATGTCCCAGAAGATAGGGAGGTGTGAAGAAGAGGTAGGCCAGCAGGAAATCTAGAAATGGAGAGGTAGATGAGAGATCTTCGAGCAAGACTTGAAGAGATGGAGACAGCTCAGAGATGCACAGTTAATGTGGGGAATTTCAGCGATTCGGAGGATGAATTTGAGGTTGAACGAGAGGAGGAAGTTGCAGCCGAAGATGCATCAACTGAGAGATTAATTAAAGCTATCGCCAGAATGGGGGCAAACGTGAAGATGGACATTCCATTCTATGAGGGGAAATTGGATGTAGAAGAGCTTCTAGATTGGATTAGAGCTCTTGATGCCTACTTCGACTATGAAGAGATCGAAGAGGACAAGAAGGTCAGACATGCTATCACACACTTGAAAGGACATGCAGCATTATGGTGGGACGATCTACAAGCTGACAGACGCTGCAAAGGAAAACATAAGATTAAGAGTTGGGATCAAATGATTGCAAAGATGAAGGCGAAGTTCATCCCAAGGGACTATCAAATCACTCTATTCAGGAGGATGCAGAACCTGAGACAAAAACTGATGACAATGAAAGAATACACTGAGGAATTCTATCCACTGAACATCAGAGCAGGTCATCGGGAGAGCGATGATGAGAAGGTTGCCAGATATCTGAATGGTCTGAGATACGACATTCAGGATGAATTAAGCATGGTTACCATCAGGACGGTGGAGGATGCTTATCAGATGGCTTTGAAAGCCGAGGAGAAGTTGAGCCGTAAGCAAGGTCAGTGAGGGCAAGGCAGAAGTCATCCCAGAGGCAAAGCAGTTGCCCAGGAGAAGTACCAGAAACCCAAGGAGGAATGGAAGAAACCTCAGGGTAAAATTGAAAGAGGTGGAACCTCACAGCGAGGGCCACATGTTGAACAGAGAGGGCAGCAAACAAAACAAAGAGGAGATTATGCTGACGCAAACACTTTTCCTTGTACCAAAGGTAGAGGAAGAGGCTGAGGTGGAGTTATCACATGTTTTACATGTGGAAAGAATGGGCACAAGTCATTTGAGTGTCTAGAGAAAAAGAAGGACATTGGAGAAGCTCACGTCACAGAAGCACAGAGGCGTGATGTTGAGACCGAAGACACAGAAGGTGAAAGTTCGTTGATGATGCATAAAGTTCTCTTAACACCCAGAAAGGAGGTGGAGGACTCAACTCAAAGGACCAGACTATTCAGAACAGCTTGCAAGTCCAAGGATTGGGTATGCAAGGTTATCGTGGATAGCGGTAACACAGATAATCTCGTTTCGACCGAGATGGTAGAGAAATTGGAGCTAGAGACAACTGATCACCCAAGTCCATATAAAGTTTCATGGCTATAGAAGGGACATCAGGTGAGTGTCACTAAACAGTGTTTAGTTGAATTCAAGATAGGAGGATATAATGATAAAGTACTCTGTGACGTCATTCCCATGGATGTTTGTCACTTATTGCTGGGTAGACCATGGCAATATGACAAAAATGTGGTTCATGATGGGAGGATGAACACATATACTTTAGAAAAGGACGGGAGGACACACAGGTTACTTCCAATAAAGGATAAGGAGGTAAAACCGGAAGTAAGAAACACAATACTTCTCATGAGTGGGAAGGAACTTCTTACAGAAATGGAGAAGAAGGAAGATCCACAATTCTTTGTAGTCAGAAAGCCGAGAATTGTTCTGACTAGCACCAGAGTGGATGATCTACTGGTTGAAATTCAGGAACTGCTGGAAGAGTTCGCTGACATCATAGTGGGAGAATTACCTCATTCGTTGCTACCGATGAGGAGTGTGAGTCACCATATAGACCTCATACCAGGAGCTAGTTTTCTGAATAAAGTTGTGTACAGATTAACGCCGCAAGAGAATGAGGAGGTCAAGAAGCAGGTCCAAGAGTTGATGGACAAAGGATTAGTCAGGGAAAGCTTAAGTCCATGTGTTGTTCCGACAGTACTCAGTCCGAAGAAGGATGGAGGTTGGAGAATGTGTACCGATTCAAGAGCGATCAATAAGATAACCATCAGGTACAGATTTCCATTGCCGAGAATGGATGATCTGATGGATTGCCTGAGTGGGGCAAGGTATTTTTCAAAGTTTGATCTGAAAAGCGGTTACCACTAGATTCGCATGAGAGAAGGCGATGAGTGGAAGACAACCTTCAAAACCAACGAAGGACTGTATGAGTGGCTAGTCATGCCATTTGGTTTGACGAATGTGCCAAGTACTTTTATGAGGTTGATGAATGAAGTCCTGAGGGAGTTCATAAGAAAATTTGTCGTCGTATATCTGGATGATATATTGATCTTCAGTAAGACGAAGGTTGAGCATCTGAAGCATTTGACCATTGTGATGAGGAAGCTATAGCAAGAGAAGTTGTTGATCAATATGAAGAAGTGATCATTTATGAAGACAGAACTCATTTATTTGGGTTTTGTTATTTTTGCGAATGAGTTGAAGATGGATCCAAATAAGGTAGAAGTGATCAAGAATTGGCCATCACCAAGAAATATTTTTGAGGTGAGGAGTTTTCATGGTTTGGCTAGTTTCTACCGAAAGTTCATTAGAAATTTTAGTGGAATTAGCGGAGCGATGATGGACACAGTAAAGAAGCGACATAAGTCTTTTCATTGGACAACAGAGGCTGAGAAGAGCTTCAATTTGTTGAAGCAGAAGATCATGGAACAACCAGTGTTGGTGTTGCCGGATTTCCAGAAGGCATTTCAGGTGAAATGTGATGCCAGCGGGTTTGCCATAGGAGCGGTCTTGAGTTAGGAAGATAGACCAGTTGCATATTTCAGTGAGAAACTGGATGAGGCGAAGATGAAATACTCCACATATGATAAGGAATTCTATGCTATCATACAGGCGTTGAAGAAGTGGAGGCATTACTTGATCCCGAAAGAATTTGTTTTGTACAGTGATAATCATGCACTACAGTTTGTGACTCAACAAGAAAAGTTGAATCAGAAACATGCAAAATGGGTAGAGTATATGCAGAATTTCACATTTGTGATTAAACACATTTCAGGTACTGCTAACAAAGTGGCTGATGCTTTGAGCAGGAAGTGTTTATTGCTGCAGGAATTCCGAGCCGAAACATTGGGTTTTGAAAATCTCAGGGACATGTACGCAGGAGATGCGGATTTTGGAGAGGCGTATGAAGCAGCTCATAACCCAGTTCTCAGAGACAGGAGCCCTTGGATAGATTATATGATCCAGGAGGGATTTCTGTTAAGAAGCAATCAACTGTGTATTTCGAAATGCTCCATGAGGGAGAACCTGTTAAAGGAGAAACACAGAGGTGGATTAGCAGGACATTTCGGGCATGACAAAACATTCGCGAAGCTGAACGAGTCATATTTTTTGCCAGGGATGCATGCAGATGTCAAGAGGTTTGTTGACTGATGTAGAATTTGCCAGCATTCGAAGGGGAGAAAGCAAAATGCAGGTCTTTATCAACCATTACCCATACCAGAGAGGTCATGGGAGGCGGTTAGCATGGATTTTATATTGGGTTTGCCAAGGACACAAAAGGGTGTTGATTCCATAATTGTGGTTGTGGAAAGGTTTTCTAAGATGGCACATTTTATTCCATGCCAGAAGACCAGCGAGGCAACACACATCGCAAATCTGTTTTTCAAGGACATCACTCGACTCCATGGATTGTCGAAAAGCATAGTTTCGGACAGAGATACAAAATTCATAGGGAATTTTTGGAGGACCCTATGGAAGAACCTAGGAACTAACTTGGCGTTTAGTTCTTCTTATCATCCTCAGACGGATGGAAAGACAAAAGCGGTCAACAGAAGTCTCGGAGACTGGCTGAGAAGCTTGGTGACATAGCACCATAGCAGCTAGGATAGCATATTGGCACAGGCAGAGTTTGCATACAATGATTCAGTGAATCGAAGCACAAGGAAAAGTCCATTTCAGGTTGTATATGGGATGCAGCCGAGAGGAGTTTCTAAATTAAGGGATTCAGAACAAACTGCTACTAGCAGCGCTAGTGCAGAAGAGTTTGCTGAGGCGATGAAAGAACTTCACAGCAAGGTGAAGCAGCGATTGATAGATTCAAATCAGGAGTACAAACGCAGAGTAGACCAGTGGAAAAGACAACTTCAGTTTGAAGTTGGTGATCTAGTTCTGGCACACTTAAGGAAGGAAAGGTTCCCGAGGGGAACATACAATAAATTGAAAATGAAGAAAATTGGGCCATGCAGAGTCCTCAAGAAATTCGGAGAAAATGCTTATGAGATTGAGTTGTCGGATGGCATTGGGATATCTCCGATATTTAATGTCACGGATTTATACCCATACAGAGCTGGAGAAACAAACAATGAGATTGAGGAGCCAGTGATCCAGTGGGTGAAATAATTGCCAGTAGCAGATAAGCCGCAAATGGAGTTCATAGTGGACAAGAGAGTGGGCAAGAAGACCAGGAGGAAAGAATACTATGAGTATCTGGTCAAATGGAAGAATCACCCAGTAGAAGATGCCAGCTGGGAAACAGAAGCAACGATACAGAAGCATGGATAGACTATGCAGGAGCTCATGGACAGGAGCCCATGAAAGTTTTCAAGCCGAGGAGTATGATGCAGGAGCATCGCCAGCACATCAAGCGAGCCAGCGTGGAGCGAGAGACAACTGGAAAAAACCAATCCAAGTTTTGAAAACACTTTGGGATTGTTGCGCAAGTATTTAATGAAACCATTTATGAAGGCGTACTTTGTATATTGAAATGGACCTTGAGCGGATAGCTCTCGTCCTTAGGTAGATAGTCAACATTTAATAGACTTAAATGATGGTAGATAGGAATTTAATTCTAGATTTGATAGTTTTAAAGTCCAAGAGGGAAAACAGATATAGACACCCTCATTGTATCATTGTAACATTAGTCTGAGCACATTAGCATTCGCATTCAAGAAGAGAAGAGCAAGTAGAGAGCTGTGAAAAGAACATCCATGTACAGATATTGAATTAATAGAAGAAAGCTTTGATTCAAATTCATGGTTTGTGTTGTTTCTCTGGGTATTGATGTTATGCTCATGAATGTTTTCTTCCTGTTATACATTTTCTTTTATATGTTGTGTACGTGATTTCATGGTTGGATTGAAGTCTGAAGGGAAGAAGGAATTAGTTTCAATTGTTTCTCTAATTTGAGCTAGAGAATTCCTGCAAGGAGTGCAGTTGAATTGTCTGCAAGGAGTGCAGTCGAATTGTCCGCAAGGAGTGCGTTGACAGAAGGGTTCATTTATAGATAACTTTTGTTCTAAGTTCCCAGGAGTGCAAGTTGGGCACCGGAGCTATGTAAGGCATGCGCAGGCTAGACGAAGTCTCAGAGTTGCGATTCTGAGGAAAGGAAATTAAGACTGTTGCTGTAGGAGTGCGCAGAGTCGAAGCTTCAACACTTAGACGTTGTTGAATATTTTCGCAAGGAGTGCGTGCAAGAGTTTCCTAAAAGGACTTGAGAAGTCAAGAACAAGCTCAGAAGGAGTAGGCCTTTGAATTTGTCGAAGTATTGCACAGAGAGGTTGTGCATCGAAGCGTTCAAGCAGGTGTCGAAGACTCGCATCCAGGTGAACGAGTCTCGTGGAGAGACACTTCTTCATTTCATGGATTTATCAAGGGAATAAATGGACGGTTGGAATTCTTCGAGGAGAAGTCACAAACTTCCGTGGGCCGTTGGATATCACGGAGTTATGAGGAGGTTACTATACAAACGTAAGGAAAGTTTAAATCTCAGGGGAAAGAAAAACCGTTGATCCAAGTCAGACAGGGTCATTGGGTTATTCGCGAGATCACCTATTGGGATCTCGTAAGATAAGAGCCGAAGATTTGGCAACGGGAATCGTGAAATTACGAGACGCGATATCCTGATGGTTGAGTAGACATAGTGGGCCATAGGGAGCCGAAGGAGTGGAAGACAGGTGTCAGAGATAGAGAGATCGAGAGATCTTGCGAAATCAGAAGTTCGCAGGGTGAGAGCCCAAGTATTGGGTACTCTAAGTCATGAGGACGCGAGGTGGCGAGTAGCGAAAGCGTGATAGGATCGTATCGACGTTTCGGCGCATCGGATATCGGGAATTGGAGAACCAAGAGCTTGGTATCGCGAGTAGCAAAGTCGCGAAAGAACGAGGTCCCGATAGAGGGAAGAGGAAGTCAACATAGACTAAGGTATCGAGTCTCAGGGATCCGAGAGTGTAGCACTCGACTGTTCGGCTCGCGAAGTCGCAAGTTCGGATCCTCCGAAGGAAATAAGAGAGGATTGCGATGAAGAGAATCTGTGGGTAGGTAGGATTCTCGATAGGGAATTAGAAGAACCTTTGAGTTCTTCAGGCCGTGGAGAGAGAAGAAGGTCCTGAGCAATGCGATGGTGCTCTGAGGAGTGCAGAACAACTTTATCACTATTTCTAGATATCATGGTGCATGCATTTTGCATGTGGATGGGCTACACATTGAGACATGAAGTTGGCGAGTTGATTTGATAGTCATGTTGTACATCATTGGGAGTCATAGCTTGTTGATGCATGGTTGACATACTTGCTTGGTGCAAGTAATGATGCATGGTGGTACACTCATAGATGGTATTTGTTTAGCATATTGGTAGATGCACATGGTTGACATAATTGGTAGATGCACATGTTGGCATATGGTGGATACATTTCATGGATGATTTCTTTTGGCACATTGTTGATGTACATGGGTGTTGTGCATGGTGGGAACATTTTGGTACATGATGTACTTGGTTAATATATTGTTCATGATTCTCTATTTCATTGATGACATATCTTTTGTTTCATGATGCATGGTATGGCATAAATTTGATGCATGAACAGGTCCAAGGATCGTCATATGGTAGCATATTGTTCATCTTGTAGAGAATATATGGGGAGACATACCCTTAGGGGGAGTCATTCCTCTTCCCATGATTCTAGGAGGGGATATTTATCAGATGCATACCTAGAAAAGAGCCCTATATTTGAAGAAAGAGCATAGAGGCATAATTCCAGGAGGAGCAATGGTCATAGGGGGAGTATGTTCGATGTATATTCATCTTTACATCAGAGTGATATCCCTTCTTCAAAAGGGGAGAGATTATTCAGAGGAAGATCAAAGGCATTCAGATAGGGGGAGCGGACCCAAGGAGAATGCAAGCAAGGGGAGTAGCCCCAAGAGGAGAATGGCCCTTTTCCATTGATGTCAAAGGGGGAGAGTTAATCACATTGATGTGATTGATGTTTATTGATGGGGAGAAATAGTCACATTGACTATTGATGTAGAGCATGCTTTATCTACATGTTGACATCAATAATTGGTAACGGGTGTTGACATCAATGTTGGTATTGCCATCAATGCCAAAGGGGGAGATTGTTGGATCATGTTGTCATTGATGCCAATGGTTTGATTATTTGGGAGATTGTTGGATCATATGTCATTGATGCAAATAGTTTGATTGATTGATTTCATTGATTGATGTCAAGTAATTGATTGATTGATGATTTATGAACAATGTATATGTATTGTCCTTGATGAGAATGATAGATGTCAAAGTGGAAACCAATTGATAAATATGGATCATTGATATGATGCATAGATGAAGATGGATAAATGAGTTTTCATTGATACATGATGATGCATAGTTTGTTTGATGAAAAGATGACTCATTATTGTCTTATCATGATTGATAAGGTGCACAAATGGATGAACTCCAATGTGGTCCCCTTATGGTGAAAGCCCTCACAGGAAGATGCTTTGTGGATTGAGTTATCCTAGAAGAATGGTTGGAGGACCCATACTTGTATGTGGAATAATGAGATGAATATCAATGAAGTTGTTGGTGAAACTATCCTAGATGGATAGTGCTTGTCATTCCATTTATGGTGGTATGTGGAATGTCACATAACTCCTCACGGTTTGAGAGTTATGGCCTTATCAAGTTGGAGGACCCTCATATGACAGCTTGAAGCCCCCAAGGTCAAAGAAGTCAAAGTGATTGAAAAGAAGAAATCATTATTTAAATGATAAAGTAAAGTGACAAAATCAAGATGGATTATTTAAATAATAAAGAGAAGGGACAGAGTCAAGAAGGAATATTTAAATGATAAAGTATTGGAAAACTTTCTATTCATGGAAAGTGGTTAACCCTAAAATATGGAAAATAGGTTAAGTGAC
>ML827104.1:0-18635 GCA_009831015.1 Picea engelmannii | reverse complement strand
TGGTTAATCCATTCATATTGTTTAGTTTTTATTTTTTTGTTTTTTATAATTCATTTTTAATTATTGTATTTCATTTATTTATTTTTTATAATTTATTATTATTATTTTATTTTATGTTCATGTTTATTCTTTAAAAAATATATATATATATTTTATAAATTATTGAATAATTTATTTTAATATTCTTTAATTTTTTAAATTATAATATAAATAACATAGTCACATAATTGTATCAGATGAATTTAAATGGATATATTTAATTTACAAAACCTAATTTTAACATAAATCTTAATTAAAATTTGTAAATGAATTACATCTATCAGCATTCATCAACTACCACAAACCACAATTATATGGTTATGCTAGTTATATATCAAAGATCAAATCAGATTTTAATTTAGAGCTCCCATTTCAAACGATGTTCATCCCTATGCAATGCACTTTAAAGAAAACTAAGAGCGCATATCATCTTTAACATGAGACCAAGGAGACAAATATAATTGCTAAAAATAAAGAGAAATGCAATTTTAGCATGGGAGTAAAGTTAAGGACTTAAAAAAACGAAGGTTCTTCTAATTGCAATTATAGTCAGTCACAGGATAACAGTAAAACATTTTCAAGTGGGCATGTAAACGTTGCTAGTCGAGTTCAAAAATAGGATGCTTGTTAGTTCCAATAAGGAGTGCAGGGCAAGGCTGCTCAATCGATTCTCAAGTCGCTGTAATAAGCACGCATGACAGTCACACAATATCATATAAGCCCAAAACTTGATGCGTTATATAACAAAAATAGAGTGACATGCAAATCCAAACCCTTATCCATAAGGAAAACTACTCTATCCATTTCAAGTGATTG
Source organism: Picea engelmannii (assembly GCA_009831015.1). Classification (NCBI taxonomy): domain Eukaryota; kingdom Viridiplantae; phylum Streptophyta; class Pinopsida; order Pinales; family Pinaceae; genus Picea; species Picea engelmannii. The sequence continues at coordinate 17,780 of ML827104.1, read as the reverse complement.
CACTAAGCACCCATGAAGGTTGACATAAGGCACGTGCAAGATGGGTTCCATGGACAAGGGCATGCTTCATGCCAAAGAACATAATTCTACCTATGTTGTTGAGCATGAAGATAAAGGAAAGGATGCCCCTTCAATCTACAAACCCATCAGGAACGAAAAAATCGAACCCTTGTATGTTATATAAGCAAGAACTTACCAAACCCAAAGCATTGCACATAACCCTTGTGGGTGACAGATACAATTTACTTAAGATGAGATCCATAATTCAAAGTGCAGAAGAGGATTTTTACCTTAACAATTTGCACTACTAATGATTCATTGACATCAAATTTGGAAAAATGAAAATTTTGATATATTGGATTATTTGTTATGTTAAAATTTTATAATATGGTAATGTTTAAAATTATTGAGGTATTGTTAGTATTATACCATATTATCTTCTTTTATGTATACCTTACCTTATTATATTCAAGTAATATAGTAAATCAATATGAAAAAATATGTATATTTTAAAATATAGATTTTAAGAATGTAAGGAATTAGTATAGAATTCTAGTACCCATTAAGAAGAAATTTAGCCAAAATCCAATACCCACTTTAACTGAGAAAGTAGGACAAGGTAGCAAATAAAGGAAAAATATTGTGTTGAGGCCCATTGGAATTACAAAGACAATACCTACAGATGAAGGGAGTGGGTAGCTAATGACTTGAGGGTTGATGTAATGTCAATGGAATTATCAATCTCAATCACAATATCATAAGTGTCAAACAATTCTCACCTATATTTGACATCAGAAAGGTATTGAATTGAAAAACACCCTTCAAGATAAATTATTTGATATTCTTACAATATTTAAGAAATTTTAGGACACAACTTCACAAATTCTTGCAATTCTTTGTAAAACTTATTCATGACATTGATTCTAGAATTCAACAAATTATGTATCAAATTGTGTATTGTAGTAAAGTATAATTTTTCACAAACCCTAAATTTGAATTACATTCTTGAGGTTGTTGAGGGCTCTCTAATGTTCCACAACCAAAAATTGGTAAATGTTGTTGCTTTGACCACTAAGCTAAAATGTTGAACAACACTTTGTGTTGTCTTTAATGACGATATTTATATTGTTCACCATTTTTTAATGACGATCTTTATATTGCTCACCATTTTTTCTTGTTAGAGAACAAATTTACATAAAATAACACTCAATAGCTTTGTTCACAATGTGTTCACTCCCCTGTTAAATGAATGGTATATTGTGTCCATGGTTGTTTTTTAAAGTGAGGCAAGTGGAACACCTATCTTCGATACTCGTGGAGGCAATCCTAACAATGTTGAGGTGGACTTGGACCTAGACCTAGACCTAGACATCCCTCCCTTTTACCTTTTCCCAAAGATAGAGTTGCTATAGGTACCTATCTCATTGAAACATATTTTAATTATTATTTTATTATATTTTTAAAGATCCATTTTAAACCTTAAAAATTCTTTAATAAAAGTAAAACGTAAAATTTTCAATAAAAGATGCATGAAGTATGATCTTTTGGGAGTTTTCCATCCAGACAAATGAACTTAACATTCCATTGAAAATTAATTATTAATCAATGTATTACCATAATAATAATTATGCTGAAGGCGTTCTTTTAGGGGGAGTTCTCTTGACTTTTTGTCATCTGTCCATAGCCATTTGCAATGGTACACATGTTTTGTTAATATGCCATGTGTGATTGTCGTCCATCGCCTCAATGTCGATTCCTTCCTTCACCCATACGCTACTACACGATATCCAACTCTCTCTCTCGCCTGGCCTTCACTGAGGATTACTATAAATATGTCTATGAGATGCGGTTCACTTCTCAGAGCGCTTAGGCATTGAATAAAATATATTGGAAGAGAATTGATTCCATGTTAGTATTATCCATTACCTTTGATCATCGATCCGAAGAAACTGCAATTCGAAGAAGTGTAGAGTCTGTCGCAATAGCCAACAAATTTAATGGGATGTTCATAATGATCTCCTCATACCTCTTTTTGATCTCTATGCGGGCTACGTATGCTCAGAATTGTGGGTGTTCCAGTGAACTGTGTTGCAACAAATATGGTTTATGTGGCTCCGGGAACGATTACTATGGAGATGGTTGCAAAGAAGGGCCTTGTTCCAGTAGCGACAATGGAAGTGACTCCGGAAATGGTGTTGCATCAATCATAAGTAGCAGACATTGGGTGCCCTGGAAAGAGTTTCTACACAAACGACGGCTTCATCGGTGTTGCCAATCCCTATTTTGGTACCACTAGATCTTCTAATGTTGCCAAATGTCTTGAGTGTTTAAGAAAACAATAGAGTTTTATATACAAATTTTGTTAATCCAATCAACTTCTAATTTTTTTGTTGCGCTACTTGAAAATCTAGAAGAAGAATGAGAAGAGTAAGCTGAGAATTTTTTTCATAGGTTGGTGGGGTATTTGTTTAATCGCATTACATTGGGATTGGATTTATGTGTATCCATGGGCTATTTTGAAATGGGCGTTGAGGTGTGTGGGAGCCTGAGCTTTGGACTGAAGTGAGTGTTGATTTCTTTAGTACATTAGCTCCCATATTCTGGTTTTGGGATTGGATTACAAAGTGGGTGGCCTTATTTTATTATGTTTTAAGCCTTTTGAGGAGTATTTGATGATGTGTATTGCTTATCTGGTTTGGTTGATATTCTACAGCTACTCTTCTATAATTGTGGAGGTGGCCCTAGAAGACTGGGATTTCATTCTTGTTTGTACACGGAGGTGGCCTAAGAGGATTGGGTTTGCATTCTTGTTTGTACATGAAAATTCTATCTTATGGAAGGAGAGCCCTTCGAGGGATTTTTAAGAACATGGTTGCCTTATAGTATCTGTTCACCTGAGATATTATCGTACTGAAGCCTACATTGTATTGTGTTCCATAGATTTCAAAAGCTTTAACAAGTGGGTACCTTAGTCAGAACTCAAGAGTTACAACTAACTTCCATTCAGAGCCAAATTTGTGGAAATGGCTTGTATGAAGATGGAATCCAAGGTTGATGGCTTCCAATGCCAAGGACAGGCCTAGTACAATATTTTCTTCCCAAGTTTTATAGAAAATATGCCTTTCTAAATCAAAATATTTTCGCTATCGTTATAGACAATAGAATATTTAATGCATTAATTGGTTTTCATGTCAAAGATGTTTGTCCAATACATGGGTGTAGTATGAGATTGCTACTATTGATATTCAGTTCAAACCCCATGGAAAGAAAAAGCAGAATACGATGCAATTGCCTACAGTTTTTTTTTAGTGGTCGTCTTTATAATTGGTTATATGGCCATATACTGTCAAAAATGTAATCTGAGAAAATAGATAAATGTTCTAGGTTGCCCAGTCTTTCACACAATGTGGGGAAAGGTAGGAAAGGATGTTGGATGATGTTGTCATTGATGCTAGTGGTTTGATTATTTGGGGGATTGTTGGATCATATGCCATTCATGCAAATGGTTTGATTGATTGATGTCAAGTGATTGATTGATTGATGATTGGTGAAAAATGTATATGTATTGTCCTTGATGAGAATGATAGATGTCAAAGTGAAAACCAAATGATAAAGATGGATCATTGATATGAGGCATAGATGAAGATTGATCAATGCGTTGCCATTGATACATGATGATGCATAGCTTGTTTGATGAAAAGATGATTCATTATTGTCTTATCATGATTAATAAGGTGCACAAATGGATGAACTCCAAAGTGGTTCCCTTATGGTGAAATCCCTCATGGGAAGACGCTTTGCGGATTGATTTATCCTAGAAGAATGGTTGGAGGACCCATACTTGTATGTGGAATAATGAGATGAAGATCAATGACGTTGTTGGTGAAACTATTCTAGATGGATAGTGCTTGTCATGCCATTATTGGTGTTATGTGGAATGTCACATAACTCCTCATTGTTTGAGAGTTATGGCCTTATGAAGTTGGAGGACCCTTATATGAAGGCTTGAAGCCCCCAAGGTCAAAGAAGTCAAAGTGCTTGAAAAGAAGAAATCATTATTTAAATGATAAAGTAAAGTGACAAAATCAAGATGGATTATTTAAATAATAAAGAGAAGTGGCAAAATCAATAAGGAATATTTAAATGATAAAGTATTGGAGAACTTTCTATTCATGGAAAGTGGTTAACCCTAAAATATGGAAAATAGGTGAAGTGACCTAGAAATGGGTTAAGTAATGTAAAAATGGGTTAAGTGACCTAGAGGATGAAAGTATAAATAAGATAGCTATGGTCTCTTGTAGATCATCCTTTTTGTGGATCAATGGAGAGCTTCTTGTGAATATATTTTGTAGTATTGATGGAGAGCTTCATGAGCATTATTGGTGTGGATCTCTTGAGCAAGATTACAGATCTATTCTGAGGAAGAAAGCGAGAGGAGGATCTCATGGACGCATCAAAGTTTCGACAATGTTGGAGATCATGACGACAAAATTCTAAGGTATACACGGGTTGTCTATGCTTAGGGTGCGTATACATTAAGGTATACGCAGGATGTCTAAAGATATGGAGCGTATGGTGGATAAAATGGTGAAGACTTGTGTCTGAGCTGGTGTCAAGCTCTTGGATGATTAAAAAGGTTCCAGATCTTCTTTCTATGGCCTCAAATCTATCATTGAGACACTGGTATGATTACATTATTGTATTTATGAATAATATTGTTTTATGTGATGGGAATGCTTAGGGAATTCTTGGTATGGATTCTATGATGTGCTTCATTTTGGTTGATTTGGTTGATGGAGTGATCAGTACTCTTGTGATTCAGTGGTGACATGATTGCTATGGTATACTAGATTCTTATACATGTTTGAGATAGCATTCATATTAATCTATTTTGGATCATGAGCAAGCTATTGGAGAGCTTGGAGATGTTGTGACTGGCCGTGGGTCATTTTGGACAGTGGAAGACAGAAGAGAAAGTGATTGTAGGTTGTAGAGGATCTGAGCATGTGAAGCAAAGCAAAACCCTAGTTGTTCAGAAACATACGCATGTCACATTATATATTGGCCGCATGCACACGTGGGTTGTAGTGAGCTAAGGCACATACACACGCGGGCTAAGCTACTGACAAGTCACATACTTTCTGATAGATTGATATCTGTTGAGGATTCTTGCCTCATTTCAGTTGGTGATGAGGGTGTAAGTTGAGTCTTGCATTATAGACTTGGTGCTCTTATAGAGTTGTACTCTATTTAGTTGTTGTTGATAAACCCTGTATTGTTGTCCATAATAAAAATAAAAATTGTACATACAACTTGTGTTCTTTTTGTTACTTCTGGTGATGACTTATTGATGATATTTGTTGTTGATATATGTTCACATCTAACTTGTTATAAATGACATCAATGGGTAATGAATAAATGTTGAAGGTTAACTAAGGAGTTTTATGTGAAAAGGGAATTTTTGGTTAAAACATCCCCACACTCATTCATGCCCCCCTCTAAGTGTGGTAGGTGTGTCCAACAATTGGTATCAGAGAAGGCATTCACTACAAGCCTTAACAAGATTGAAGGAGATGATGAAGTTCCAATCCTTGATGAGGAAGATTATTCTACTTGGATTATAGAGATGAGATTATATTTAAAGCAAATGGGAGAAGTTATTTGGAAGACAACCATTGGTGGATCGGTTCCATTGAAGAACAAGTCAAAGTTTGCACCTCAAAGGGAAGGAAAGAAGAATGTTGCATTGGCTCTCAAAACCATTCTTAGTGGACTCTCAAGCCCTATCAAAGAGAGCATGGGACAATGCACTTCCGCCAAGGATATATGGCTAAAGCTAGAGGAGACATATCAAAGCAAGAAGGAGAAGGAAGAAATTGAAGACCACTCCATCAAGATCATCAAAGGTAAAGAATCATCAAAAACTCTTGAATGCATTGTTTCTAAATGTGATTTTGAAAACATTTCAAGTGAAGATAAACAATCAAGTAATGATAGCACAAAGGAAGATATTGAAGTCATTTCAAATGAAGGCAAAAAATCATGTGATGGTGTTGGCAAGAAGGAAGATATTGAAGGTAAAGAATCTCCCAAGACTGTTGATTGAAATGATTCAAAGTGTGATGATGTTGAATTTTTATCAAGTAAAGAAGATGATCTACAAATAGTTTGTGTAAAGTTTGATGATAGTTATCCCATGGAAAGAATATAAGAAAATCTATTAGAACTTCAAAACGAAATTGAAGAGGGTTTATACATGTATAGGAGTGATCATTTTTATACACACTATAACTATCATTTAGATAACACTAAGAAGTTTCTTAGGAGGATTCAAAGTTACATATTGAAGTTAAAGGGAATGCTCAAAGAACAAGAAGAGAGTTCTAAATTAGAAGAAAAGGAAGAAGACATCACAAGACTAAAGAATGGAAAAGAGGATATAAATGTAGATGATGAGATTAGCAAAAGTTTTGAAACCATTGTCCATCTCAAGACCCAAATTGAAGAAGCCAAAAGAATAGAAGAACTATTGAAGATTAAAATAAATGAAAAAGAAGAGTCATGTTGTAAGTTAGAAGCTCAAATTGTTGACCTTAGAAAGAAGATAGAAAATTCAAAAAAAATCTTGAATAGCTCACGAATCTTGGATGAGATCTTGGAAAGTCAAAGGTCATCATGTGATAAATCAGGTCTTGGATACAAAGGAGAAGATACACATGTTGAAGCAAGAACAACAAAGAATCATGAGGTATGTCTATCAAAGAATCAAGACAATGTTGCAAAACAACTATCTACAGAAGACAAAGACAATTTCAAAAGAACAAAGCAAGGAAGACATCAATAAGTTATTCTTGGGACACCAAAGCCAAGGTATGAAAGTATTATTCATGGGCATTGTTATTCATGTAATGGATATGGTCACAAATATTTTGAGTGTAGATCTTATGAAAGGAGATATAATGGAATATTTTCTAACACCATAAGGTGTTGGAGATGTGATCAAGTAGGACACATTGTTGTTCATCGTAACACCATGAGATGCTACAACTGTAGTGGATTTGGCCACAAATTCCAAGAGTGTTGGAACACAAGAATAAATTCCATGATGAGGACTTCACATAGCATGGCTAGAAGAAGGAATGAAGTAAGAAAGGGAGACGTCTTTGAAAATATGGATGCTCAGAGCTCAAGTTATGAGGAGAAGGGTCATCTACAAAACTAGGTGAAGAAGACAGAGAAACCATAATAGAATGAAAGACTAAAGGGAAGCTTAAGTAAGACATCTTCTGAGGCATACGCGAGTGACAGTGGTGACATTCATGCACAAATGTTGGTTGACCTTGCATAGGTTGCGTACACATGCACTCTGTTGTGCAGCAGGTCACATATATGTGGTAAATCCTTGGGAAAAAGGCAATGCACATGGGTTGCAGCTTGATGTGATGGTATAACTCTTTGTTGCAGGTTCTGACTTTGTTTATTGTAGACTCTGACACTGTTTGCTGCAGTTTTTCATGGTTCTAAGTTAGATCATGCAAGGTTATGATATAAAATAAATATTGGGTGCATGGCACTAACCCATGAATATGGATTGATGTTGATCAAATGCTCATCTATTGGATTATGTAAAATAATATGTTGGGGTACATGGTTGGTACATAATTGAAGTTTCATTGATACATATTATGATGTATTATTGGAAGCATATGGTATTGGTATTTGATGCAGGAGCATCGCCAGCACATCAAGCGAGCCAACGTGGAGCAGGAGACAGCTGGACAAAACCAATCCAAGTTTTGAAAACTTTTTGGGATTGTTGCACAAGTATTTAATGAAACCATTTATGAAGGCGCACTTTGTATATTGTAATGGACCTTGAGCGAATAGCTCTCGTCCTTAGGTAGATAGTCGGCATTTAATAGAATTAAATGATGGTAGATAGGAATTTAATTCTAGGTTTGATAGTTTTAAAGTCCAAGAGGGAAAACGGATATAGACACCCTCATTGTATCATTGTAACATTAGTCTGATCACATTAGCATTCACATTCAAGAAGAGAAGAGCAAGCAGAGAGCTGTGAAAAGAACATCCACGTACAAATATTGAATTAATAGAAGAAATCTTTGATTCAAATTCATGGTTTGTGTTGTTTCTCTGGGTATTGATGTTATGATCATCAATGTTTTCTTCCTGTTATACATTTTCTTTTATATGTTGTGTACGTGATTTCATGGTTGGATTGAAGTCTGAAGGGAAGAAGGAATTAGTTTCAATTGTTTCTCTAATTTGAGCCAGAGAATTCCTGCAAGGAGTGTAGTCGAATTGTCCGCAAGGAGTGCGTTGACAGAAGGGTTCATTTAGAGATCACTTTTGTTCTAAGTTCCTAGGAGTGTAGGTTGGGCACCGGAGCCGTGCAAGGCATGCGCAGGCTAGACGAAGTCTCAGAGTTGCGATTCTGAGGAAAGGAAATTAAGATTGTTGCTGCAGGAGTGCGCAGAGTCGAAGCTTCAACACTTAGATGTTGTTGAAGATTGTCACAAGGAGTGCATGCAAGAGTTTCCTAAAAGGACTTGAGAAGTCGAGAAAAAGCTTAGGAGGAGTAGGCCTTCGAATTCGTCGAAGGATTGCACAGAGAGGTTGTGCATCGAAGTGTTCGAGAAAGCGTCAAAGACTCGCGCATAGGTGAACGAGTCTCATGGAGAGACACTTCTTCATTTCGTGGATTTCTCAAGGGAAGAAAAAGACGGTCAAAATTCTCGAAGGAGAAGTTGCGAAGTTCCGTGGGTCATTGGATCTCATGGAGTTACGAGGAGGTTATTGTACAAGCGTAAGGGAATTTTAAATCTTAGGGGAAAGAAAAACCGTTGATCCAAGTCAGCCAGGGTCATTGGGTTATTTGCGAGATCTCCTATCGGGATCTCGTAAGATAAGAGCCGAAGATTTGGCAACGGGAATCACGAAATCACGAGACGCGATATCCCGACAGTTGCGTAGACATAGTGGGCCATAGGGAGCCGGAGGAGTGGAAGACAGGTGTCAGAGATCAAGAGATCGAGAGACCTCAGAAGTTCACAGGGTGAGAGCGCAAGTATTGGGTACTCCAAGTCATGAGGACGCGAGGTGGCGAGTAGCGAAAGTGCGATAGGATTGTATCGGCGTTTCGGCACATCGAATATCGGGAGTTGGAGAACCAAGAGCTTGGTATCGCGAGTAGCGAAGTCATGAAAAAACGAAGTCCCGATAGAGGGAAGAGGAAGTCGACGTAGACTAAGGTATCGGGTCTCGGGGATCCAAGAGTGTAGTGCTCAACTGTTGGGCTCGCGAAGTCGTGAGTTCGGATCCTCCAAAAGTAAAGAAGAGAGGATTGCGACGAAGAGAATCAGTGGGTAGGTAGGATTCCCGATAGGGAATTAGAAGAACCTTTGAGTTCCTCGGGCCGTGGAGAGAGAAGAAGGTCCTGAGGGAAGCGGTCGTGCTCCGAGGAGTGTGGAACAACTTTATCAAGTGGTATCAGAGTGGGAATATTTCTTTGCTTTCTGTAGCAGAGGAAGAGCAAGAGAAGGAAATTCACCATGCCACCCAGGAGAGAAAGACAATCACATGTCCCAGAAGATAGGGAGGTGTGAAGAAGAGGTAGGCCAGCAGGAAATCTAGAAATGGAGAGGTAGATGAGAGATCTTCGAGCAAGACTTGAAGAGATGGAGACAGCTCAGAGATGCACAGTTAATGTGGGGAATTTCAGCGATTCGGAGGATGAATTTGAGGTTGAACGAGAGGAGGAAGTTGCAGCCGAAGATGCATCAACTGAGAGATTAATTAAAGCTATCGCCAGAATGGGGGCAAACGTGAAGATGGACATTCCATTCTATGAGGGGAAATTGGATGTAGAAGAGCTTCTAGATTGGATTAGAGCTCTTGATGCCTACTTCGACTATGAAGAGATCGAAGAGGACAAGAAGGTCAGACATGCTATCACACACTTGAAAGGACATGCAGCATTATGGTGGGACGATCTACAAGCTGACAGACGCTGCAAAGGAAAACATAAGATTAAGAGTTGGGATCAAATGATTGCAAAGATGAAGGCGAAGTTCATCCCAAGGGACTATCAAATCACTCTATTCAGGAGGATGCAGAACCTGAGACAAAAACTGATGACAATGAAAGAATACACTGAGGAATTCTATCCACTGAACATCAGAGCAGGTCATCGGGAGAGCGATGATGAGAAGGTTGCCAGATATCTGAATGGTCTGAGATACGACATTCAGGATGAATTAAGCATGGTTACCATCAGGACGGTGGAGGATGCTTATCAGATGGCTTTGAAAGCCGAGGAGAAGTTGAGCCGTAAGCAAGGTCAGTGAGGGCAAGGCAGAAGTCATCCCAGAGGCAAAGCAGTTGCCCAGGAGAAGTACCAGAAACCCAAGGAGGAATGGAAGAAACCTCAGGGTAAAATTGAAAGAGGTGGAACCTCACAGCGAGGGCCACATGTTGAACAGAGAGGGCAGCAAACAAAACAAAGAGGAGATTATGCTGACGCAAACACTTTTCCTTGTACCAAAGGTAGAGGAAGAGGCTGAGGTGGAGTTATCACATGTTTTACATGTGGAAAGAATGGGCACAAGTCATTTGAGTGTCTAGAGAAAAAGAAGGACATTGGAGAAGCTCACGTCACAGAAGCACAGAGGCGTGATGTTGAGACCGAAGACACAGAAGGTGAAAGTTCGTTGATGATGCATAAAGTTCTCTTAACACCCAGAAAGGAGGTGGAGGACTCAACTCAAAGGACCAGACTATTCAGAACAGCTTGCAAGTCCAAGGATTGGGTATGCAAGGTTATCGTGGATAGCGGTAACACAGATAATCTCGTTTCGACCGAGATGGTAGAGAAATTGGAGCTAGAGACAACTGATCACCCAAGTCCATATAAAGTTTCATGGCTATAGAAGGGACATCAGGTGAGTGTCACTAAACAGTGTTTAGTTGAATTCAAGATAGGAGGATATAATGATAAAGTACTCTGTGACGTCATTCCCATGGATGTTTGTCACTTATTGCTGGGTAGACCATGGCAATATGACAAAAATGTGGTTCATGATGGGAGGATGAACACATATACTTTAGAAAAGGACGGGAGGACACACAGGTTACTTCCAATAAAGGATAAGGAGGTAAAACCGGAAGTAAGAAACACAATACTTCTCATGAGTGGGAAGGAACTTCTTACAGAAATGGAGAAGAAGGAAGATCCACAATTCTTTGTAGTCAGAAAGCCGAGAATTGTTCTGACTAGCACCAGAGTGGATGATCTACTGGTTGAAATTCAGGAACTGCTGGAAGAGTTCGCTGACATCATAGTGGGAGAATTACCTCATTCGTTGCTACCGATGAGGAGTGTGAGTCACCATATAGACCTCATACCAGGAGCTAGTTTTCTGAATAAAGTTGTGTACAGATTAACGCCGCAAGAGAATGAGGAGGTCAAGAAGCAGGTCCAAGAGTTGATGGACAAAGGATTAGTCAGGGAAAGCTTAAGTCCATGTGTTGTTCCGACAGTACTCAGTCCGAAGAAGGATGGAGGTTGGAGAATGTGTACCGATTCAAGAGCGATCAATAAGATAACCATCAGGTACAGATTTCCATTGCCGAGAATGGATGATCTGATGGATTGCCTGAGTGGGGCAAGGTATTTTTCAAAGTTTGATCTGAAAAGCGGTTACCACTAGATTCGCATGAGAGAAGGCGATGAGTGGAAGACAACCTTCAAAACCAACGAAGGACTGTATGAGTGGCTAGTCATGCCATTTGGTTTGACGAATGTGCCAAGTACTTTTATGAGGTTGATGAATGAAGTCCTGAGGGAGTTCATAAGAAAATTTGTCGTCGTATATCTGGATGATATATTGATCTTCAGTAAGACGAAGGTTGAGCATCTGAAGCATTTGACCATTGTGATGAGGAAGCTATAGCAAGAGAAGTTGTTGATCAATATGAAGAAGTGATCATTTATGAAGACAGAACTCATTTATTTGGGTTTTGTTATTTTTGCGAATGAGTTGAAGATGGATCCAAATAAGGTAGAAGTGATCAAGAATTGGCCATCACCAAGAAATATTTTTGAGGTGAGGAGTTTTCATGGTTTGGCTAGTTTCTACCGAAAGTTCATTAGAAATTTTAGTGGAATTAGCGGAGCGATGATGGACACAGTAAAGAAGCGACATAAGTCTTTTCATTGGACAACAGAGGCTGAGAAGAGCTTCAATTTGTTGAAGCAGAAGATCATGGAACAACCAGTGTTGGTGTTGCCGGATTTCCAGAAGGCATTTCAGGTGAAATGTGATGCCAGCGGGTTTGCCATAGGAGCGGTCTTGAGTTAGGAAGATAGACCAGTTGCATATTTCAGTGAGAAACTGGATGAGGCGAAGATGAAATACTCCACATATGATAAGGAATTCTATGCTATCATACAGGCGTTGAAGAAGTGGAGGCATTACTTGATCCCGAAAGAATTTGTTTTGTACAGTGATAATCATGCACTACAGTTTGTGACTCAACAAGAAAAGTTGAATCAGAAACATGCAAAATGGGTAGAGTATATGCAGAATTTCACATTTGTGATTAAACACATTTCAGGTACTGCTAACAAAGTGGCTGATGCTTTGAGCAGGAAGTGTTTATTGCTGCAGGAATTCCGAGCCGAAACATTGGGTTTTGAAAATCTCAGGGACATGTACGCAGGAGATGCGGATTTTGGAGAGGCGTATGAAGCAGCTCATAACCCAGTTCTCAGAGACAGGAGCCCTTGGATAGATTATATGATCCAGGAGGGATTTCTGTTAAGAAGCAATCAACTGTGTATTTCGAAATGCTCCATGAGGGAGAACCTGTTAAAGGAGAAACACAGAGGTGGATTAGCAGGACATTTCGGGCATGACAAAACATTCGCGAAGCTGAACGAGTCATATTTTTTGCCAGGGATGCATGCAGATGTCAAGAGGTTTGTTGACTGATGTAGAATTTGCCAGCATTCGAAGGGGAGAAAGCAAAATGCAGGTCTTTATCAACCATTACCCATACCAGAGAGGTCATGGGAGGCGGTTAGCATGGATTTTATATTGGGTTTGCCAAGGACACAAAAGGGTGTTGATTCCATAATTGTGGTTGTGGAAAGGTTTTCTAAGATGGCACATTTTATTCCATGCCAGAAGACCAGCGAGGCAACACACATCGCAAATCTGTTTTTCAAGGACATCACTCGACTCCATGGATTGTCGAAAAGCATAGTTTCGGACAGAGATACAAAATTCATAGGGAATTTTTGGAGGACCCTATGGAAGAACCTAGGAACTAACTTGGCGTTTAGTTCTTCTTATCATCCTCAGACGGATGGAAAGACAAAAGCGGTCAACAGAAGTCTCGGAGACTGGCTGAGAAGCTTGGTGACATAGCACCATAGCAGCTAGGATAGCATATTGGCACAGGCAGAGTTTGCATACAATGATTCAGTGAATCGAAGCACAAGGAAAAGTCCATTTCAGGTTGTATATGGGATGCAGCCGAGAGGAGTTTCTAAATTAAGGGATTCAGAACAAACTGCTACTAGCAGCGCTAGTGCAGAAGAGTTTGCTGAGGCGATGAAAGAACTTCACAGCAAGGTGAAGCAGCGATTGATAGATTCAAATCAGGAGTACAAACGCAGAGTAGACCAGTGGAAAAGACAACTTCAGTTTGAAGTTGGTGATCTAGTTCTGGCACACTTAAGGAAGGAAAGGTTCCCGAGGGGAACATACAATAAATTGAAAATGAAGAAAATTGGGCCATGCAGAGTCCTCAAGAAATTCGGAGAAAATGCTTATGAGATTGAGTTGTCGGATGGCATTGGGATATCTCCGATATTTAATGTCACGGATTTATACCCATACAGAGCTGGAGAAACAAACAATGAGATTGAGGAGCCAGTGATCCAGTGGGTGAAATAATTGCCAGTAGCAGATAAGCCGCAAATGGAGTTCATAGTGGACAAGAGAGTGGGCAAGAAGACCAGGAGGAAAGAATACTATGAGTATCTGGTCAAATGGAAGAATCACCCAGTAGAAGATGCCAGCTGGGAAACAGAAGCAACGATACAGAAGCATGGATAGACTATGCAGGAGCTCATGGACAGGAGCCCATGAAAGTTTTCAAGCCGAGGAGTATGATGCAGGAGCATCGCCAGCACATCAAGCGAGCCAGCGTGGAGCGAGAGACAACTGGAAAAAACCAATCCAAGTTTTGAAAACACTTTGGGATTGTTGCGCAAGTATTTAATGAAACCATTTATGAAGGCGTACTTTGTATATTGAAATGGACCTTGAGCGGATAGCTCTCGTCCTTAGGTAGATAGTCAACATTTAATAGACTTAAATGATGGTAGATAGGAATTTAATTCTAGATTTGATAGTTTTAAAGTCCAAGAGGGAAAACAGATATAGACACCCTCATTGTATCATTGTAACATTAGTCTGAGCACATTAGCATTCGCATTCAAGAAGAGAAGAGCAAGTAGAGAGCTGTGAAAAGAACATCCATGTACAGATATTGAATTAATAGAAGAAAGCTTTGATTCAAATTCATGGTTTGTGTTGTTTCTCTGGGTATTGATGTTATGCTCATGAATGTTTTCTTCCTGTTATACATTTTCTTTTATATGTTGTGTACGTGATTTCATGGTTGGATTGAAGTCTGAAGGGAAGAAGGAATTAGTTTCAATTGTTTCTCTAATTTGAGCTAGAGAATTCCTGCAAGGAGTGCAGTTGAATTGTCTGCAAGGAGTGCAGTCGAATTGTCCGCAAGGAGTGCGTTGACAGAAGGGTTCATTTATAGATAACTTTTGTTCTAAGTTCCCAGGAGTGCAAGTTGGGCACCGGAGCTATGTAAGGCATGCGCAGGCTAGACGAAGTCTCAGAGTTGCGATTCTGAGGAAAGGAAATTAAGACTGTTGCTGTAGGAGTGCGCAGAGTCGAAGCTTCAACACTTAGACGTTGTTGAATATTTTCGCAAGGAGTGCGTGCAAGAGTTTCCTAAAAGGACTTGAGAAGTCAAGAACAAGCTCAGAAGGAGTAGGCCTTTGAATTTGTCGAAGTATTGCACAGAGAGGTTGTGCATCGAAGCGTTCAAGCAGGTGTCGAAGACTCGCATCCAGGTGAACGAGTCTCGTGGAGAGACACTTCTTCATTTCATGGATTTATCAAGGGAATAAATGGACGGTTGGAATTCTTCGAGGAGAAGTCACAAACTTCCGTGGGCCGTTGGATATCACGGAGTTATGAGGAGGTTACTATACAAACGTAAGGAAAGTTTAAATCTCAGGGGAAAGAAAAACCGTTGATCCAAGTCAGACAGGGTCATTGGGTTATTCGCGAGATCACCTATTGGGATCTCGTAAGATAAGAGCCGAAGATTTGGCAACGGGAATCGTGAAATTACGAGACGCGATATCCTGATGGTTGAGTAGACATAGTGGGCCATAGGGAGCCGAAGGAGTGGAAGACAGGTGTCAGAGATAGAGAGATCGAGAGATCTTGCGAAATCAGAAGTTCGCAGGGTGAGAGCCCAAGTATTGGGTACTCTAAGTCATGAGGACGCGAGGTGGCGAGTAGCGAAAGCGTGATAGGATCGTATCGACGTTTCGGCGCATCGGATATCGGGAATTGGAGAACCAAGAGCTTGGTATCGCGAGTAGCAAAGTCGCGAAAGAACGAGGTCCCGATAGAGGGAAGAGGAAGTCAACATAGACTAAGGTATCGAGTCTCAGGGATCCGAGAGTGTAGCACTCGACTGTTCGGCTCGCGAAGTCGCAAGTTCGGATCCTCCGAAGGAAATAAGAGAGGATTGCGATGAAGAGAATCTGTGGGTAGGTAGGATTCTCGATAGGGAATTAGAAGAACCTTTGAGTTCTTCAGGCCGTGGAGAGAGAAGAAGGTCCTGAGCAATGCGATGGTGCTCTGAGGAGTGCAGAACAACTTTATCACTATTTCTAGATATCATGGTGCATGCATTTTGCATGTGGATGGGCTACACATTGAGACATGAAGTTGGCGAGTTGATTTGATAGTCATGTTGTACATCATTGGGAGTCATAGCTTGTTGATGCATGGTTGACATACTTGCTTGGTGCAAGTAATGATGCATGGTGGTACACTCATAGATGGTATTTGTTTAGCATATTGGTAGATGCACATGGTTGACATAATTGGTAGATGCACATGTTGGCATATGGTGGATACATTTCATGGATGATTTCTTTTGGCACATTGTTGATGTACATGGGTGTTGTGCATGGTGGGAACATTTTGGTACATGATGTACTTGGTTAATATATTGTTCATGATTCTCTATTTCATTGATGACATATCTTTTGTTTCATGATGCATGGTATGGCATAAATTTGATGCATGAACAGGTCCAAGGATCGTCATATGGTAGCATATTGTTCATCTTGTAGAGAATATATGGGGAGACATACCCTTAGGGGGAGTCATTCCTCTTCCCATGATTCTAGGAGGGGATATTTATCAGATGCATACCTAGAAAAGAGCCCTATATTTGAAGAAAGAGCATAGAGGCATAATTCCAGGAGGAGCAATGGTCATAGGGGGAGTATGTTCGATGTATATTCATCTTTACATCAGAGTGATATCCCTTCTTCAAAAGGGGAGAGATTATTCAGAGGAAGATCAAAGGCATTCAGATAGGGGGAGCGGACCCAAGGAGAATGCAAGCAAGGGGAGTAGCCCCAAGAGGAGAATGGCCCTTTTCCATTGATGTCAAAGGGGGAGAGTTAATCACATTGATGTGATTGATGTTTATTGATGGGGAGAAATAGTCACATTGACTATTGATGTAGAGCATGCTTTATCTACATGTTGACATCAATAATTGGTAACGGGTGTTGACATCAATGTTGGTATTGCCATCAATGCCAAAGGGGGAGATTGTTGGATCATGTTGTCATTGATGCCAATGGTTTGATTATTTGGGAGATTGTTGGATCATATGTCATTGATGCAAATAGTTTGATTGATTGATTTCATTGATTGATGTCAAGTAATTGATTGATTGATGATTTATGAACAATGTATATGTATTGTCCTTGATGAGAATGATAGATGTCAAAGTGGAAACCAATTGATAAATATGGATCATTGATATGATGCATAGATGAAGATGGATAAATGAGTTTTCATTGATACATGATGATGCATAGTTTGTTTGATGAAAAGATGACTCATTATTGTCTTATCATGATTGATAAGGTGCACAAATGGATGAACTCCAATGTGGTCCCCTTATGGTGAAAGCCCTCACAGGAAGATGCTTTGTGGATTGAGTTATCCTAGAAGAATGGTTGGAGGACCCATACTTGTATGTGGAATAATGAGATGAATATCAATGAAGTTGTTGGTGAAACTATCCTAGATGGATAGTGCTTGTCATTCCATTTATGGTGGTATGTGGAATGTCACATAACTCCTCACGGTTTGAGAGTTATGGCCTTATCAAGTTGGAGGACCCTCATATGACAGCTTGAAGCCCCCAAGGTCAAAGAAGTCAAAGTGATTGAAAAGAAGAAATCATTATTTAAATGATAAAGTAAAGTGACAAAATCAAGATGGATTATTTAAATAATAAAGAGAAGGGACAGAGTCAAGAAGGAATATTTAAATGATAAAGTATTGGAAAACTTTCTATTCATGGAAAGTGGTTAACCCTAAAATATGGAAAATAGGTTAAGTGAC